>PVIA01008749.1:6487-68418 GCA_004024845.1 Tonatia bakeri | reverse complement strand
AGAGCTGCCCAGGAAATGAGACCTTTGTCCTTCAGACACCAGAACCCTGCCTGCCAGCCTCTATAGCTTTCTAAGCCCCAGTGACGTTCAGCATCACTTGGGAGTGGTATGGTAGTGTGTCACAAGCCAGATGGAATGATGGCCAGGCTTGAAAGTGGCAGAGGGAAGTGCAGGAATGCTGATGACAGGGACTGTTTTTTGTCATGAGAGGAGCTTGACAGGTAGCTTGGCCCTCCTTACATATGTAGAAGTCCTTGCTGAGGGCCCAGGCTGGCAATTTGTGAAGAGCGAGATACCAGTTCATATCACCGAAGGGGGAGTTCAGCAGTTGGGGGGAATGCCTCTCCTGCAGAGCAGTGTTCATGGCTTTAACAGTTTGGTGTTTCCTTCCCTCCAAGGCACAAGGACATAGAAGGTGGCTTTCTTCTCCTCTGGAGGGATCCTGCTGCCGTTCTCTTCCTGGGGAGAGAGCACCATCTCCAGAAGTTTCTCCACAAGCCACCTCATTCTGGAAAGCTTACTTGACTTCCTTAGTGCTGTTGGGGGTAGGGTGGGTTAGGAGATTTGGGTCCTGAAGTAGGAATAGGAGTTGGCCCTCGTGTAGGGCAGGGGAATTAGAGGCCTGAACTCAGCTGAGACGCAGAAGTCTGAGTGAGCACAGCCGGTTTGGGGGCCCTGTGCGGCTGGCAAGAGGTTGTGAAGTGGGTGTGGTGGGAACCGACGCTGGATATCCAGGCAGGGCCAGCTCGCCCAGGGCCCTGCTATGGGGCAACACCAAGGCGCTCTGGGGATAATGGGAAGCCATCGACAGGTTCTAAGTAGGAGACTGACATAGTTCAATCTGCTTCTTAAAATAATTGCTCTCTTGGTTGGTGAAAGGATGAATTGAAAAGGGCAAGCCCAGAATCAGAGATGTGAGTGAGGAGGATCTAGAATAGCTCAGATTAAGGTTCGTACATTTCAGATAAAGCAGTGGTGTGTGTGTGTGTGTGTGTGTGTGTGTGTGTCAGGTAATTGGTAAGGAAATGGCTGTGACCTTACTTCATGGCTGCGCGGATGCTGAGGGAAAGGCGAGTCTAGGATGCCTTCCTAGGGTCCTCACCGTAGGACGTAGATACAGAAGGCAGGGGCCCTTTCTGTGGATGCCCGCTCACCATTACTTCCCCCTTTCCTCCCTCGAATTGCACCGAGATTTTGATTCTCTCCCTAGGAATTCACCTCACTTCCAGCAACCTTGTCTCCACCCCCAATCTGTGAACCGGTCTTAGCCAATCAGAGTTGATCACGCTTTCTAAGCCACAGTGATTGGCTTAGGCTTGGGTTCTTGAACCAGTTGTAATGCTCATGCACTTCCTTGGGCACAGCAACTGGTGAACAAGTGGGCATGTGACCTTGACTTGGCCAATGAGGAGACTGAGGGGAAGCCAGTCCTCCCTGCCTCTGGATGTGATGTCAGGGGGCTGATTCCCTCTGTGTGTCTTCCACTCGCCTTTGCCACGGTGCTCCTTCTGTCATTGTATTTCTGATGGCAGTCGCCTTCTCTGTATACGCCAGGTGTGCCATTGGGTAAATGCCCCTTGTCTGAGGACAATGCAGTATCTGGATATAAACAGCTGTGAGCCTTCCCCTGAATTCTTTTGGCCAGTACACAACAGCATAAGAAGGAAAAAGGGGGTCGATAAAACCTGGTTGAAGGGTAAAAATGGGAAACGATTTTTTTAAGTAAAAAATCAGGGAAGTATTTAGGTAATGCAGTCTCCATTTCAGGCTTTGGAATTGAATGCCAAGAGCAGAATGTTAAATGGGACATTTTCAGAGCTTGGGAGAAGTTTGATGTATCGTATGTAATTAAGAGGCTGAGGAGAGTGCCATTTTTTTATATCCTCTGCCTGTCACTTGTGCAGATTTGATTGCAAATATGATTTTTGAGGTTATAAGGGTAATTGATTGTATGGTCTCTTCTGGGAACGATCATTCACCTGAGTAACATCCTCTTAATTGACAGGCCCAGAGAAAGAGTAGGTGAAGGAAATATGAGACACTATGATTTATTCACTTAACGAATCTCTGCTAGGTGCCTACTGTGTGCAGTAGGCCTTGCTGCTCAGCTCAGGGGGTACAGTAGGGGTGGCAGGGCATCGGAGGTACCTTGCTTAGTCTATCAGGGGACAAAGAAGGCAGAAGTATAAGCTAAACTTTACTGGGACAGATCTCTCTGGGTCCCAGATGGAGACCAGTTGCCTGACTCATCTCCCTCACATGAGTGGGATCAATTCATATATTTTTTTCTTTCTTAATTAGTTATATATTTTTTGAAACAAGTAAGACCAGCTCATGTAAGAAGACAAAGCTACTAGAGTAAAGGGACAGAAGCAGAAGTGGTGTCTCCCTGCGTTCCTACTATGTATGGTTAGACATTTCTATAAAAAAACTATTTATTTTTTAGAGAGGGGAAGGGAGAGAAAAAGAGAGGAAGAGAAACATCAATGTGTGGTTGCCTCTTGGTCACCCCCTACTGGGGACCTGGCCTGTAACCCAGGCATGTGCCCTGACTGGGAATCGAACCAGTGACCCTTTAGTTCTCAGGCTGACACTCAACCACTGAGCCACACCAACCAGGGGAGTTGGCCACTTTGATATTCTGTTAATTTTCCTTTCGATATCTTTGGCTTACCCTTACAATGTAAACTTAGCCTTTGAGCCAGTGAACTTGAACATGACAGCAGCTTTTCCTGAGTGATTTCTGTATTGGATGAAACCATTGTTTCCACAACGGGGAATGAGTCTGGGATGAAATGTTTCAGGCTTCATTCCAACGTCACTGTACAAAGAAGCATCAAACCCTTCATGCAGTTGCCGGGTTCGTCAGCTGGGCTTGCTGAGGTGGTCCTTCTCCTCCACCTACAGGTCAGCTGGGGAGGTGCCTCTTAGTCTTACTAGTCTTCCGGTTCTTGACATATCCATGGATTGAATGGAGTGTACACAGTTGACCCTCGAACAAAGCAGGAATTTGGGGTGCTGCCCCCCGTGCAGTAGAAAATCCATGCATAACTCCTGACTCCGTCAACACTTAACTACTAAGAGTGTACTGTTGGCCTGACCGATAATGTAAACAGTCAATTAACACATATTTTGTGTGCCGTATGCATTATATACAATATTATGATAAAGCGAGCTAGAGAAAAGAAATTGTTACTAAGGAAAACACATCTACAGTATTCATTGGAAAAAAAAAAACCTGTGTCTGTGTGGACCCACGCAGTTCAAACCCGTGTTGTTCAAAGGTCAGCGGTATTTAATTAGTTAGAAAAGCAACGGCTTGGGCTGCAGTGTGTTGGTTCCTATCTGGAGTCTGCGTTCCTGGACTCAGTTCACGGCTCTGAGTTATTAAAACTTCGAGACTCGGTTTTCACATCGGCAGAGCTTGCTTTCTTGCATTCTTTATTAGCTCTCCTTGTTAGAAGCTTTCTGTCCCTTTGTCAGGGAGGCCCCAGTGTCGTTTACCCCACTGGGGTGCCAGGATTAGAGACACACTCTTGAGTGTTCAGGCGGAGAATCTGCAGGCCCCCCTCCCACGTGAGTTTCAGCATGGAGGCAGACCACGCCTGCCTTCATCTCTAGGATGGGAGAACACTCCATGGCAATACTTTCCTTCTAGAGTTTCTTCTGTCTCTGGGGCTGAGTGAGCTTCAGGTGTTTGAAGACCCTGGAGGGTTGTGACAGCAGCTGTGACAGTGGCTTTGGGAAGAGCAGTGCTGACCCCACTTTTGTGTTATCTGGAGAGTCTCCAAGTTTTTTTTTCCTTGTCTTAAGGGGTGCCTTAGTTTATGCAAATGATGAGCACAGTGGAGGGCAGCCCACAGGGCGAGGCCAGCGGGAGGGCAGCACTCCTTGGCGCCAGCAAGCTGGAGCCGCGAGGCATCTTGGGGTCAGTCTTGCCCGTGCTCCCCATTTTCAAGAGAATTCAGCTTCTTATTGGGAATCTAATTTTAAATGTTGGCTATGTTTCAAACAAGATATTTTATTGTGTGGATCCACTGGAACTTAAGTGTGTATTACTAGTTGGGGCAGGATTATCTAGAAATTCCTTTTTGATCTTTACAATTGAGAATTCTGTGCCTGCCCCCTCCATCTTGTCCTCCATGAGAATCTGCAGGGGTTAACCCATTCCTCTCACAGTTCTCCCCTATGCTGAGTGAATCCACCTCGTTGTCAGTTTACTTCTGAAAATGGGAGACCAAGAGAACCCAGTGTTATAGACGCTGTGCAGTGATGTTGAAATTAAAAGACGACAGCAGTAAAGGTGGGGTGATTTACGTTGTGGCAACATCGACCCTGTGGCTCCATGTGTGTGCACGGCCCAAGGGAGACTGTGGTGGGCGCTTATCTCATTCAACCCTGGCACTGCACGTGAGCTGGCCAGGGTGACTTACACTTCGCCAACACCCTGTGAGTCTGACCGCTTGCTCAAGGAGGCGGGGCTGGTAAGGGACAGAATCACACTCACTTTCTTGTCCACCTCTTGACCTCCAGAATGGGCCGGGCTTTGTCAGTTCGTGGAGATGTTATTTCCCTTTACTCCGGACCATCACCAGTACCTCCCTGGACGGTGCCTTGCGCCGAGTAGGTCTTCTACAATTGCTTTTCTTGGCACTGATGATGTTTGGTTGGCTTTTTTCCAATGGAGAGAGCTAGCCTAGTCAAAGCAGTTTTCCAGGCTTGTAATGAGGCTTTTCAAACCTGAATTTTCACGACAAAGTTTATTTTGTTAACATAGAATAGAAAGGCAAATACTCACGAATTTTTACTTTATTAAAATGTAATGCTACAGAGGCACATTTTTAGAAAAGATAAATCATTTCCTCCACAAGGGGATCTTGGGGAGAAAGAAATGTACCACATTAAAAAATTATATACTAGTCTATGCACAAATCAAATACTTATTAGTAATTACATTGGTAATATATGTAATTACATGAGAAAACAATTAAAGCCGACTGCATTCCGGGCGAACATGGATCAAGATTTTTTTTCCTTTTCCCCTGTTACTGTGCAGCATTAATTTGTCTTGCAGAGGTAAAATACAACATAGGCATTAAAAATAAAAACAACCCTGGCTGATCTACCTCAGGCACTTTAAAGATTTTGAGAGCAGACAATCCTGATGTTTTGCAATCTCAGAGGTGAGAGTGAAACCCATCTACTGCTTCCCTTTTGCTGCCTTATTTTTTTTGGCCCATAAAGCAGGTAGCAGATAGTGCGTTTTTTGAGGCATGGTAACTTGACACCACTGCTGCACCTGAGCCTTCGGTGGTTCAGCTCTGAGTAATTTCTTCCAGAAAAAACCCTACCCACACATTCTTTATCCCTCCTGCAAAAAATAGCTAGGCTGCTTGTGATCCATTGGCTGCAAACATACATTCTTTTAAGAAACTCAGGGGTTATATGGAACATAATTTAAGCCTCTGATCTCAGGGGGGATTACTCAGTGAGCCACTGGCGCATCAGACAAGGGTCAAGTGCCTGCTGTGTGTGTCAGTTGCTGTGCTGGGTGCTGGGCTTCCGGAGATGAAATACCCAGCTCCTGTTCTGTGTAGGTACAGTCTGGTCTGGTGGGTGAAAGGCACAGAGACAAATGTGGTCTGGTATGACGTGGTATGGACCGTGCTGAGAGCCATGTGACAAGAACCAGGGGACTCCAGAGAAGTGGGGTTCGGAAGGGTGATGGGGGTGGCAGGAACGGGTAGAAATGATTGGGATGCATGCCTCTTGCCCCAGGGGTGGGGTGGAGGGTTGGTGAGAATGCGCCCAGGCTGGGGTGACCCACGTGCCAGGGCAGGGAGGTGGGGACGGCTGAGGCGCTGTCTGAGAACTTCCTGTTCTGTAGAGGGGAGTGGGAAGGCTGGCTGTGGGGGCGTGGCAGGAGGCGAGGGTAACTAGGAGACAGGCCACGCCTCCCAGTCGGGGCGTGTGCAGATGTCAGTGCTCTGCGTTTGGGTCGCATTTGTGAACTTGGATCTTGTCTTTGCTGCAGCTACCACAGATAGAGCCTTGGTTTTGCTCAAGGAGATCCTCTGTGGATTTAAACTCTTGTCTTGGGTCATGGAGGCGTTCATGCCATCTAACCCACTGGAGGGGCCTAGATCGGCCGAATGGTGTGTGTGCTTATTGCCAAGGGTGAGTGCTGAGTTCTGGCATTGGCTTTGACCAGATTCTCTCTCTCTCTCCTTTTTTTTTTTATTTAAATTTTTAAGAGAGAGAGGAAGGAAGGGAGAAAGAGAGGGAGAGAAACAACGTTGTGAGAGAGAAACACCTATCGGTTGCCTCTCATTCATTCCCCCACTGGGAACTGAACCCGCAACCTTGGCATGTGCCCTGCCTGGGAATCAAACCAGCAACCTTTTGCAGGATGATGCCCAACCAACTGAGCCACACTGGTCAGGGCCAGGTTCTCCTTCCGTCTGCAGGCCCCTCAGAGGTCTGTCCACACGCAGAAGTAGAGGGGTGCCGCTGTTCTGTGAAGCACATCCTGTAGCCAGCTGGCAGCTTTGGGCTCTCCAGGCACACACGGGGCAGGGAGACTTAGAAATATACAGGGAAATGTAATGCCAAGTCGCTCTGCTCCCCGTTCCTCCTGTCTTCTTCCACTTTTCATCAAATTCTCCTATATAGACTTAAAATGTTAGCAAATAAGAGACTGTGGGCTGCATTATTAAATCCTACCTCTGTTGGGCAGAATATAAATATCACTTAATTCCTTCATGTGTTCGGCAAACACTGCTGGGGCACCGAACGCCGTGCAGTGGCTCCCGTCTCTGCTGTTAAGAGGTCCCCGATCTCGTGGGGACAGCCCCCAGTCTCGTGGGGACAGTGGAATAATTGTTGAGGAATTTCTGTCTGAGGGATGTAGAGGATGGTGTGATGATGTGATGATGATGATGATAGCATAGCTGGCATTTACTGAGCTTCTGTTTTGCAACAAGGTCTATCTTTGTGCCCCTTCTGGGAGGCGGGTGCACTTGTCTCTCACTTTGCTGGTGAGGAGACGGAAGCACTGGGGTTTTCTGGTAAGCAGAGGAGCCAGAATTCAGGCCCAGGGTGGTTATTAAGCTCCTAGCTGGTGGGCACAGAGGACATGTGGTCAGGTTCACCTGGGGGCTGCAGGGAAGGTTTCCCAGAGCTGGAGCCCCTTCAGTGGGTTCCGAAGGCGGAGAAGTGTCCAGGGTGGTGACCTGGGGCAGAGTGTGCTTAGCTTGGGCAAAGCCGGGTAGGATGAGCGTCTGCAGTGGGAGGCGACAGGGAGTGCGATCAGAGTCCACAAGGTCCTGTCTGGTCGCTCTGGGAGGGCCCTGGGCACTGGCCAAGGGTGCTCTGCCCTCCTGTTAGGGGACCGAGGATGACCTGTGGACACAGTCTGCTCCTGCTGACCGCTGAGCGCATCCCTGGGACGTGCCCAGAATCGACAGGGCGGGTCCGGCAGGGCTGGTGGAAGCATATACAATTTGACAGGGCCCTCTTGAAGAGAAAGAATACAATATTTTAAATACAAAACCAGGTGCAGGGCCTTGAGAGGAATGTGTGTATAAGTGAGGGGCCTTAACGTGTCAGCCTGGTTAGCATCCTGCTAAATCCAGCCTGGGCTCGTGTTTTTCACAGACGTCACACTTATTTCTGCCTCAGCCCAGGAAAACGGCGCTTCATGGTTTGTTTTGTTTTGGGGGTGGGCCACAGAACCGAGTGTCTTCATTTTGATATCCCCCCAAGCCTGGAGGGCAGCCGCACCTCCGTCTCTCTCTAAGCAGCGTCCCGGGATGGGCTCACCGGTTGCTGGACGCAGGGTCGTCTTCTACCTTCATGTATGGCTTCCTTGCACCCGCCTTGTTTTCTCCGCAGCGGTCTGGAGATGGTTGATATTCAGAACATAGTTCGCAGAGTGTTGGTGCCTTGCTAAATTTCAGTTTGTGTGTCCTTCGTCAAATATTTGGCTTAGCTGGGGCTGGTTGGCATATTGTGTTAGCTCAAAGTGATTTATTATCTCAGTGTCATCCATTCAATACAGAGAGGTAATATTTAGTGTGTCAGCAGGGATTATATTGTAATCTCAAGGAAAATATAGAACTGGGTAGCGGGAAAAAAAAATCCAGGGAGAAGAACCAAGCAGTTATTAAAATAGACTTTTCTAATATATGTTCTTCTGCTGAGAGTTACAACCACAACTTCATTTCTCATCAAAAAGTCTCCAAGAGCCAATTTTCAGAAGTTCTTATCCCTCCTTGCAGCTGAATATTTGGGGGTATTTTAAAGTGATATCATAAAATAGATCGAAAATGAAGTCCTATAAATGATCTTTAATCAACAGGCTCTGTTGCTTTTTGGAACAGAAAACAGGGAACAAAAGACTATGATTTTAATTCCAGGAAAGAGAGCTATTTATTTTAAGTATTTCTACAGAATGGCGAAAGTAATTTATTCCGTTATAATTAGACACATTGTAACATGGGCGACTGGGAAGAGAGCGTCTCCAGCTTCTGCGGGCTGGGGGACTCTTCTGTGCCAGTCCCTGCTCTCGGGCCACCAGGCCTGGTGCCAGAAATTAATCTGCGAACCCGGGTAGAATCAGAGAAAAATGGATGCCGAAACTGTTCGTGTACCTCTTTTCATCCTGAAATGGGTTTTCCTTCCCTGTGTCTTGATAAGAAGCTCCTGGAGCCATTATTTGGATTGGGAAATTGCTTGGGTATGAGATGGAGGAAACCCGGTGTAATGGCAAGTTAATGGAAAAAATTCTTGAGGTGAAAAAAACATCAAGGGGAATTATATGTGCATCTATACTGAGCTCTGTCAACTTAGAGAAAACTATAGAATTTGGGGCTGCATTAACAGGAGAAGAGGAAAGGACCAGTCGAGGTGACCAGTGGGTGGGAACCCTTGCTTTTGTTCCACAGGTGTTGGTAGAGGGCTTCTTATGTACCGGGGCTGAGGGGACATCGGTGAGCAACATGGATGTGTTTCCTTGAACATCAGAGACTTCGGAAGGAGGAAGATAAGTGGAGAGTTAATTACGAAACAGCAGGAGGAGTCCAGCATTGCAGGCAGAAGCCAGGAATAGGCATGAGGCGGAGAAAACAGCCTTTGCATTGGCCTGGAGGTCAGGCAGCGCGGCGCTTTGGAGGAACAGAATATTCAGGGTGGCTGGAGCAGAGAGGCGGAGGGTGCTGTAGAGTTAGAGGGAGACCACGAGGTGAACAGGCAAGTCCTGCGGAGAGACGCAGGTCATGGGGGTGAGTCGTGACTGTTTCCCTGGGGCGGTGGAGCCACTGAGGAGCTTACGCTGAGATGTGATGAACGTTCACTTTTATGCCAATGAAATGGGTGGAGGGGCAAGACGGCGAAAGGGAGATGAGTTAGGGGACATCTTTGAGAAAAATAGTGATGACCTCATCTGGCGTCATGGCAGCGGGGAGGGAGGGGGTTAGGGACATGGACTTGAGAACCAGTCAGGAGGAAAGTTCAACAGACAGATGATGATCCGGCTGTTTCAGGGCCGAGAGTCGGTTAGATGCCTGGTTGGGGCCTGGATAGGGCCCGTCCTCCAGTGCAGAGTGTTGGGTGTGTGGGGTCACGGCCACAAGTTCCGATCTGTGCGCATTCAGAGTGTGAGTGCCCATGGGCTGTGGCGGTGGGGGCGTCTGGGAAGCAGTTGCGTGTGGGAGTGTGGAGTTTGGAGGGAGGCTAGAATTCCAGCTCTCAGAGCCATGGGCATGCACATGGTCATTGAATCTTGGGAGCAACGGACAGCTACACAGTGGGAAGAGCCGAGGGTGGCCACACAACCCGGTTGCATTGGAGATATGGTACCCCCCCTGGATCCTGCTCTGTGTTGCTGCACGTGGCAGAGCCAGGCCCCAAAATTCCAGCAGGCAGATGATCACCTGCCAGTGGGTTGGACTTTCATGTGGTTACAAATGCCCGGAAATGCATGGGTTTCTTAAAGCTAGCGAGCTTCCTGCTGCCAGCAGTATCCAGGCAGAGCCCCACAAGCACTTGCCCACAGTTCTGCAGAAGGCATCATGCAGTAGGTTCAGTGTTGTTTGACAGACTTGTAGACACCACCGCCGTCCGGTTGCTCGGTCAGTCAAATCACCATTTTGGACGGAGGCACCTACGTCCAGACCCTTACGGTCCGTTGGCTGCCTGTTTGCCTCCTCCCGTGACCAATTCCTTCTCAAGTGTGGATTCCATCATCTTCACGTCTGCCATTTTCCTTTCTGGAGCCCCAGTTCCCTTCCTCTTTGTGTCTACATCGACCCAGTGCCTGGGCAAGTTCAGCTCTTTTTCTCCTCTCATTTGTATCGGGGGGCTGGATGCTGCTGGCCTCTAGAAATGCTTGCCCAACCTCACCCGGCCCTACGGATTAGCTCTCGGATGTTCCCTGGGCCTGGGCAACCTTTCCCAGTCTCCTCCACAGCCTGCCACGTCTCTCCCCATGCCTGGAAGACTTCCCTGTGCATCTTTTCTCTTGCTGATTTGCTTTGTGTCTTCTCGCTGTGAAAAATCCCAGCTGTGAGTATGAGCATATGCTGAGTGCTCTGAGCCCTTGGCCAAACCACTGACAGTCGGGGCGTCTTGCGGTCTCTTGAGACACCTTCCCACCAGCATGTGTGTGTGCTCAGCTAATCCTTGGGAGCGAACGAGGAAACGAACAAGCAAGCAAAGCCAGGCCTCTCCTTCGACCGACCGGAGTGAGGTCCTCCTGCGACCTTCAATGCCATCGACCAGTCACTCCTCTCCCTCTGGCTTCTTTGGCACTGGGGACTCCGGCAGCTCCTTTCCAGCCTCTTCTGTGGCCTTGTTCTCTCTGCTGATTGGGGTTCTGTCTTAGTTAACTTCTTCCTCTGGTTTGAACGTGCTGGTGCTTCTGGGTGGGCTGAGTGCCCAGTCCCTGCTTGGGAGGCAGACCAGACTCTGTGGAGAGGAGCCTCCATAAAGCATCCCAAGGAGTCTGGGCCAGATGTCACCCCTTGGCTGAGAGCTGTCACCCTGTGTGACGTTATCGACACCCAATTCCTTTACGTGACAGTACACCCTTACCCCCCAAATCTGTACCTCCAGCTATAACTCCTCTTTTGAGATTTGGACCCAAGCCAGAACAGGTCCTGCCTGCTTTGCTCCAGCCTGGTCATTGCTGCCCTTGACCAGGCTAGCATCTCTTGGACCTCCCTGCCCCTCAGCACCCTGAGCTTCCCCAGTGGCCTTTCCACATCAGTGTAGGCAGGTCACCCCCTGTGCAAAACTCGTGAGTGTCTCCTTGGTGCTCTCATGCTGCGCCTGGCGTTTGGTGGGCACTTGGCGTGTTTTTGTCAAATGAATGAGTGGATGCATGAATGTGTAAGTGCCAGATTTTATTCAAGAGCCGAATTAGCAACCTCATGAGCCCTTTAGGCAGATAAAGAGCCAGAGCTGAGATTTAGAGCCAGTGAGCTGTTGAATTTATATTTGCTTTTTAAGAAAATTTTTATTGTATTTTTCCCATTACCATTTATCTCCCTTATACCCTCTCCTAACTCTACCCACCCTCCCCCCCCCACACTGGTCCATCTCCATGGGTCCTTTTTCTTTTTGCTCAGTCCCTTCACCCCCTAACCCCCTTGCCCTCCCCAGCTGTCAGCCTGCTCTCTATCTCCGAGTCTGTCTCTATTTTGCTTGTTAGTTCAGTTTGTTCATTAGATTCCACATACGAATGCAATCATGTGGTATTTGTCTTCCTCTGACTGGCATATTTCACTTAGCATAATGCTCTCCAGCTCCATCCATACTGTTGCAAAGGGTAAAAATCTTCTCCTTTTTTACAGCTGAGGAGTATTCCATAGTAGAAACCTGCCATAGTTGTTTTATCCATTCACCTATGGATGGGCACTTGGGCTGCTCAGTTTGCTGAAGACTGGGAAGTTGAAAGGAGACAGGAGAGGGGTAGCAGAAACGGGCCCTGCTTGCCTTTGTCTAAGAGCCTTAGGAAGAGCAAGTGCAGAGCATGGTTATAAATAACTCTCAATGCAGGGGATGGAAGCTTCTGATTCCACTGGAACCCTTTGGTGCTCCACAAGACTCCCTCCTTGTTGGGAGAAGAGGAGTAATTGCCAAGCTGGGATCTTCCAGAAGGTGCAGTGATGCCCCTTGGTTTGAATCCAGGTCTGCCACATGCTTCCTGGACAAGTCCTCTGTGCCTCAGTTTACTTATTTGTAAAGTGGAGCTCATGATGCCTATCTCTAGTGGTACTTATTGGTGGGCGTCACTGAGAACATGTGTGTAAAGCTGGCATGTGATGATCATTCATAAAAGCTAGGTGCAATCTCTTGTTGGTGGCCTGGTGGAGGCAGCAACAGCAGCATCAGCCATTGTGACTAGACCTTAAGGCACATCAGCACTGCTTCCCCAGCCCTCATGTGGAGCCTGGTGCACACGGTGGGTACTCAGCGAAAGTCACTGAATGGATATTCGTGGTCTGAATGCTAATTATTTATTGTAGGTGGGCTGATTGGCAGTGTCTGCCATGTGGTTGATATTCACCAAATCATAGCTACCCCTCTTGTTATTTACCTGGAAATACAAAAGGTAGTTGTGACGGAAGGTTTATTTCCTTTTGCAGAGAGCAAGTTGTACAATCCCTTCAGGCTGTCAGTGGAACCACACATATTTGCATGTCTTTCTTTGTGTGGGGCTGTCTTCCTGGCAGGGACTCGCCTGGGGACTTCATTTCCTTTGGGTAGAGGTAAGGGCCAAGACCTGTCTCTGACCACAGAGGACATCGAGAACACACAGTTCTGCCATCTTCAAGATTTCACATCCTGACCAGGGTGTGGTCTTGTGCCTACCCTTGTTCCGCTTCCCTGAGTGCCAGCTCATAGCCTCGGCCCTCCGCCTCGCACTCTGCTCACAGTTACAATTTTTATTTGAGTAATCATGCCCTTTTCGAACTTTGAGCTTGATTCACTGTTCTAGGTTTTTCTTTCTGTGACACTGGGTGCTTCAGGTACCTGGGGCCTGGGCACAACATTGTGTCATTTGAAGTTTCTCCGCAATTCTTCCTTATAGTGCTTCTGCCATCCCTGCTGGCGAGGAGGGAAGGGATGGTGCATGGGAGTGAAGTAACTTGCTTTAGGAGCTGAAGTTAAGCTTGAGCTTTCTGTAGCCCAGGTCAAGTGCTCGCTTTCCTGGGCCATGGTCACCTTGATGAAGGCCCTTCAGAGTCCCACCACATCTGGATCACGGGGACCTGGATGCTACCTTGTAGAATGACTTGAGTGGTTATATGGACACCCAACTGTTGGAATTAGAGGTTGCTCTAGTGGTTGCTTCATGTGGATTTTGTTTCAAGAAGCTATTCTTGTTAAGTCATTGGTTGAAAGCAACTCTGCATTGCAAAGCCTTATGCAAATCATCATTTCGGTTTGATGAGTTTATCAACCATTGATGTGGTCCATTGTAAAAAATAAGGCTGTGAATTCTCACTCTTACCTGCATGGGTGCCCTTGATGTGGTAGAGTCTATTTCTCCACCCTTTGAGTCTGGGCTTGGCCATGTGACTTGTTTTGGCCAATGGGAAAATAGTAAATGGGACACAGGCCGAGAGTTGAAAAGTACTTGGGCACTGGGGTGTGTTTTTGTTGGCTCCTGGGAGCCCTGCTTCTGCCCCGTCTATGTGAGGGAGCCCATGCTGGCCTGCTGGTTGGTGACACACACACATGACCCCGGTGCCCCCATCGCCCCAGCCGATAACCAGCTAATTCTAAAAGCACAGCCCCGAAGCTGAGCAGCAGCTGATCACAGATGCATGATTGAGTGCAGCCCAAATCAGCAGCACTGCCCAGCTGTGCCCAGATCAAATCACTCACCCATAGAATCATGAGGTAAGTAAACAGTGGTTTTTTGAAGCCACTAAATTTTGAGGGTAGTGTGTTACACAGGAAAAGGTAACTGTCAGAGTTGCACTTAACGGTCAGTGATTTTTTTTTACTAGCCAAAGGATTTAAGAAAAAAAATTACAAATGGAATTGTTACAGGATTTATTAAAAGCTAATTCTTTATCGGGGGCTGTGAAATATCATCCAGCTTGTCAGCCTGGCATTTGTGCTAGAACTTTTCAGAATGCCTGTGGCTTATGAGTATGGATTTCTAAGTTCTTTGGCCTGAGTGCGAGTCGGAATATGTGGGCTCACCAGCCACCAGGATTAGTCGTGCCTGAGAATTCATGACCCAAGAAGGAAGAAATTTAACCAGAAATGGCATCCTGAGCACCGCTCGGGCAGTTGGGAGTAATTGACTGAAAACTATAAACTGCTTGGATTCAGCGTTGTAAAAGATAATTCCACACTCCATGTCTCTGAAAAGGGTATTAAGCCTCAAAAAAGTAAACTGGATTAAGAAGGCCTAGTGGATATGAAATGTGGAATGGGGGCATTCATAACCAAAAGTGTGGATGAAATTGAGGAACAACAGACTCGAAGTAACGCAGGTGAGGTAAAATAGGATGAGTTTCAATTTAGCTCCAATATTCTACAACTGGAAGATCTCATCCCATTCACGGCCTCAGAAGCAGTGGGCGTTTTTCACTACCCATACACACCCCCTGGAGAAGGTTGGCCATCTCTCGTCCACTTGAAAGTAACTCCACTTTGAAGAATGCTGCCTGGTGCATCGTGTGTGTGTGTGTGTGTGTGTGTGTGTGCAAGTACAGGAAATGGACGGACTAGGATATTTACGGCAGCCTTCCTCATACATAATGTAAATGTCCATACCACTATTAAGGGGAAAGAGCGGGGTCTCTAAGCATGAATATGGAACACTGTCCAAGATTTACTGAATGAATAAAGCACGGCATAGAACGCTGTCTAGTCGCTTCTCATTTTGGTAACAAAGGCATACTCACAGAACACACACATCCCGTAGTTGCACACACGTAGACTTATACGCTTAGATTAGTGCCAGCAAAAGATATGGGAGTGCTAACAGTTAAAGCATCTGAGAGGGAGCTGGGAGGTCTCTCTCTGGTCATGCGTAGGAGGGAGATTTTATTCTTTAGTCTTTTGTGTTTACTTTTCCCTGTATTTCTGGATATTTTTGACAAAAGTGTTCTACAACGTATTAAAATACAGTCATCCTCCTTATCCATGGGGGATGGTTTCCAGGACCCCCAGCGCATGCCTGAAACCATGGGTAGTATGGAACCCTATATACACTATGTTTTTTCCATACACGTTTAGCTATGATAAAGCTTAATTTATAAATGAGGCACGATAAGGGATGAATAAAAGGTGTGTGAATGTGGGCGCTCTCTCTCTCATAACCAGGACAGCTACTGAGTGACTAACGGTGGGGTGGGGCGAGTGCACCTACAGCGCGGAGACGCGGGGCAAACGGGGGATTCTGTGATGGGCGGGGCGGGGCGGGGCTGGACCGGGCGAGCTGTCGCGAGACTTCATCATGCTACTCAGAAGGGCATGCCAGTTAAAGTGAATGAATTGTTCATTTCTGGAATTTCCCATGTAATATTTCGGACTGTGGTTGACCGTGGAGGAAACCGAAAACGAAGACGACTGTTATGTTGCCTCTGTTCCAGTTAAGCCCCTTGAAGCCGATGACATTGATTTCCGGAGAAGGAGGAGGAAGCTCCGGCGTGGCAGAAGAGTTGGTGACACCCACTCCGGGGTCTTATCTGGGTTCTTGGCCACCCTGGAGGCTTTGCACTTGTTTTCCCCATCAGTGAGCGGGGAGAACAAGGCTACTGGCCTTCGTCCTGGGAAGAGTCGAGGAATGAAGCTCGGGCTCCCCATCTGGCTTGGTTCCAGGGCTCCCGGGGGCCACCTCCTGTTGCCACGTGGAAATGGGGTGGGCTGTCACTGGAGGGCGAGCTCTTTGAGGTGGGAGGTGTCTCTGTGAGACCCCAGTGCCTGGCGGGGGCTCTCCGAGGACCTTCCCCCTCTGGGGTTCTCTGTGGCCTGTGACTCTCACCCAGGAGAAACCAAATACACCAAGACGCTGAGGACTGGGAACAAGCAGGAGTGTGGAGGGACGCCAGAGAAGCGCCATGGTTCTGTGTTCACAAAACAGGTAGAGAAGACAAGGGCTTAAAAGTGCTCATCGGGGGAGAAAGACAGGAGGAAAAGAAGTCTGGGAAGGTATGGAGGGAGCCAGGATAGCAAGAATTTGCAGTATCCAAGCTGAGTTCTTTCAGTACGGCCACTGGCGAAGCAACATTTCTTGCTGGTACCAGCACATCTCTCTAGTAGATCAGATTTTGGTGAAAATCAGCATTGGAGTTAGCGAAATACCCTGGGTGACTTTCCTGTGGCTTCAGAGCAGACTCTCTGCAGGGATGTGCAGGGTAGAAGGGACTTGAGAAATGATTGATCTGCAGCCTGCGTTTCACAACTGACTGAATTTGTGCCCAGAGAGAGTGAGCAGCTCTTCCACAGTCACACAGGAAGGAGCCTGGGCTGCCAGGGTGAGGCCTTGGTGCATCTATTGCCCGCCCTCTGCTCTTGCTGTGTTGCATGATGGTGATTCTGTGCCCACCTGGTTGTGGTGTGTCTGGTTTCATGTCGATAAAACTCTGGCACTGAGGGCAGTGTTGAAGGCAAGGTGTGGTGGTGAGGATGTGCGGGGCTGTGGCTGGGGACTAACAGGGCTGCGGAAGGAAGGGACAGAGGATCCACTTTGACTGAGTATCCGGGGGAATCAGGAGAATGTGCTAGTGCCCCAGAAACAGGAAGGGGGCTCTGTGGCTGGGACAGGAAACCAGGAGAAGTCAGACTGGAGAGGACATTTCCAAGTTGAATTGTTATCCTTTTAAAGGACAATAGCAGTGACTCATCTACTGAGGGGCCCTAGCTCTGCCTAGTACTAAGGTCCTCGGGTGTTTCATATCCTTTGGTCCTTACAGTAGCCCTCTGGGGTATATGCTGTCATTGGTTTACAGATTAGGAAACTGAGGCTCGCGGATCCCTGGGCGAGTGCCTGGGGCTGCACGATTCCCCCAGACTGGAGAAGGAGGAACTCAGGTCAGCCTGGCTGCAGTGCTCCCCATGCTCCTAACTGCCATGTCATCCGTGTATGTTACAGGCCGTGTGATCGCTTCTGGCCTGCTCAGGTGTCTTCTCGCTTAGTGATTCTGAGCATCGCCCTTGGAATGGAAGAAGCCTGCTCCAGGCCCCGTGTGTCAGAGGCTCTTCTGGATACCAGAATCTCGACTTGTGGGTCACCCAGTTGTCCAAACGTCCAAGGCAGGGCTTACAGAGCTTCTCACCAGCGCCCTGACTCAGCACTCACTCTGTGCGTGGAGCTTCACGTGCATGGCGTCACTGAATCCCCACAGCTGTTGGCCACCTTTAATTTACTGAGGAGGAGCTGTGGGCTCAGAGAAATTAAATAACTGCAGGTCATCCAGGCAGCCTGACCCCAGAAACAACGCTTTTTCTTAGGGACTGGAAAAGGCCTCATGGCCCTCAGCTTTGGAATTGAGAGGCTCTCTTTTGTGGCAGCCTGAACTTAATATTCCAGAACTATTTTTGAAAGCCACAGCACACAGGAAACTCTGTGTGTGTGTGTGTGTGTGTGTGTGTGTGTGTGTGTGTGGTGTATGCAGGGGAAGCTGCATTTCTGCAAAGTCTACCAAGATGCCAGGGGTAGCAGAGGTGGGTAAGGGGGTGGGGGGTTCAGATGGATGACAGGTTCTGCCTCGATGGGTGGTACTCCCTTTTCTCTTTGGAGCTACTTGCCTTGAGACTAGCAAGGTGCTCAGCTGGCATTCTGTGAGGTGTCTGCACCAGCCTTTTCCCTCCTACTTCCTGTTCTTTTGAACACTCTGGCAGGGGTCAGCCAACTTTTTCTGTAAACAGCGAGATAGCAAATATTTTAGGCTTGCAGTTCATACAGTCTCTTGTCACAACTAGTCAACTCTGCTATTGTTGCCAAAAGTAGTCATAGACAATACGGAAATAATGAGGCATGGCCATGTTTCAATAAAGCTTTATTTACAAAAACAGGCAGAGGGCCAGATTTTAGCCCAACAGGGTTAGTTTGCTGATGGCTGCTCTGGAGAATGGAAACTGCCCATGGGAGTCAGGAGACCTCAGTCACCGTCCTTGAATTGCCCCTCACGCACCCTGTCACCCTGACATGTTGCTGTACCTTTCCGGAGGAGCTGCTTCTCTTCCTCTTCTCTTCAGGAGGGGGTTGGACTAGATCGCTAAGGGGTGGTTAGAGGAAGATTTGAGGTGACATTATGGGGACCCTGAGTGGATATTGGCAGAAGACCAGGAGACAGGCATGGTAGAAGATTGTTAGCTAAGAGTGGGCCTTGGTTGCAGAATGTGATGTCAGTTCTCACACCAAACACCGGAGTGGACTGAGCAGAAAATGTCTGGGAGTAGCAGGAAAATCCCCTGTGGGCTGCTGAGGACCTGGGGGAGGCCGGGGGATGTGGCTTCTGATAAACTCAGGAGCCTTTGTTGCAGAATAAAAAAGTCTTGGGCCAGAAGGAATTCAGAAGCAGCTACAAGTGTAGATGTTACCTACCCTGCCTCATGAATTTTAACTCTGGAGACTAATGAATTCATTAGTTTTATTAAGAAGATAATGAGATTGGGCACAGATTGGCCAAGGCACCAAGAATGAATGGGAAGTATCACCAGGGCCGAGGTGTGGAGGTGTTGCACAGCATTTGTGTGTGTGTATAATATCTGGTAGGTGTGTATTCACGTCTCCATTAATCTACTTGAGGTGGGCGTGGGCAGCATATTAATGGATTCTGAGACTGCTGATAGTTCAGGGCATTTGGCAGTCCCAGGAATAATGGATGTTTCCCAAGGAGGGAAAATGGAGAAAAGGAAAGGAAGCCCGATTGAATCATTTTTTCGGCATCAGCACCTATGTAGGCAGGAAGCCCTCTTCTAGGTGCTGAAGAAGGCAAAGTCTTTGCCTGTATGAGCTCCGCCCTGTGGTGGGCGGGAATGACCCTGAGTGTGGAGATGGTCTTACAGCAGATCACGGGCAGGTGGAAGGCAGAAAGGGGACTGAAATTCAGGTCCGATACTGCAGAAGGAAGCGTAACATTGGGGACCCAGGCTCCCTGTTAATTACTTGTGCCGGAGTCAGGCTGCAGCTGCTCAGGCGAGCCAAAGCAGCAGGTGATGTAATAGCAAGTAATTTACATTTGGCGTTGAAACACAGAAGAGGGAAACCCCTGACACCCCAAGTATTTGGGGCATGAGTCTGGCTTAATAGCTGAGGTTTCTGCTTGGATTTCAGGCCTTTTGTTCTATGCAGGCCTTGAACTGATTGGATGAGTCCCACCCCCATTATGGAGGCAATCTGCTTCACTGAGTCCACTGGTTTATAAGGTTAGCCTCATCCGAAACGCCCTCACAGAAAAGGCCGGAGTAATGTGTGATCGACTGTCCGAGCACCTTGTGGCCAGTCAAGTTGATGCATAAAAGGAACCATCGCACCAAGCGATGCCAATGCGCGCCCGAGTTGGAGAACCACGGATGCCTCGGCTTTCACAGCCATCGGCGGAGGTTTTCCAGACGAGTTATTTCATTAGGTATTGTGAAGTGGTGAACTTGTAGTTCTTTTGTTCCTCTTGCACTTATTAACTGTAACTTCTATAGGAAGAAGAATTCTCCCTCATTACGTCTGTGCTTACCCTGAAATATAGTTTCTACAAGAAAGACAGGATAAATGCCTGATTTATTTTTTTTAACATTTTTTGAAAATTGAGGCATAGCTTACACTTGATAACACACACAAATCCTAACTGTACAGCCTGGTGAATTTTACGTGCGTGCACACCCTTGCAGCCGTCATCCCGGCTCAGATACAGAGCATTTCCAGACCCGTCTTGTGCCCCTCTCCAGTGGACGCCCCCTCCCCAGCATTCACGGTTGTACTTAAACTGTGTCTGTGTCATCTCTGTCTGTGCCATTTGTTTTTATGCAATCAGAACAGTCATTTGCTCTTTTCACAGTTTCTGCACTTGGTTTGATGTTACGAACTGTAATATTCAACCCAAAATGATAAAACACCAAAAGAATATACATATCCTTTTGATCCAAGTCTTCCGAGTGACTAGCTGGTTGTTCTAACATCATTTATGGAATCCTTCCTGTCCACCTTACTGATTTGAAATGCCTGTTTAAAATGTGATATTAAACTTCCATATAAACTTGGATCTATGTCTGGCTGTTCTGTTATATTTGTGTCTCATCCTGTACTAAAGCATTATAATATGTTTTGCTCTCTGGCAGGCCAGGTCACCCCAAATCCTTGAAGTCATTGCATTTTCAGATTCCCCCGCCCCTGACAATTCTGGCTTAGTTCATTCTTCCAGATGAATTTTGGAGTCATGTTTTCAAGGCTCATCAACTGGGATTTTTTGATTGGGATTTCCTCTGCAGTGTCACACCGTCGGATGTCACAGAGCGATGGAGAACAGCACATGCGGTGCGTTCAGTAGTTCCTGTCTGTCCTCTAGTAAAACCGTCCAGAATTTTGTATGTTTTTGTAAAATTCATCCCTACATATTTATTTTGTTCATTTGTGTCCTTTTGAGAAGAAGGGGAAGGGTCATCAAGGAACTTGTATAAGGGACCCATGGACAAAGCCAAAGGGGGGTAGGACTGAGGGTGGGAGGTGGGGGGTGGTGGGGTGGGGGGGGAAATGGAGGCAACTGTACTTGAACAACAATAAAAAAGTTTAACTTATTTTTAAAAAAGAAGTATCTTTTCCCACTTTATTTTTTAAACAATTTTTTAAAAGATTTTATTGATTTATTTATTTAGAGAAAGAGAGGAAGGGAGGAAGAAAGAGAGGGAGAAAAACATCAGTGTGTGGTCACTTCTCATGCCCCCACTTCTGGGGGCCTGGCGTGCAACCCAGGCATGTGCCCTGACTGGGAATCAAACCAGCGACCCTTTGGTTCGCAGCCTGCGCTCAATCCACTGAGCTACACCAGCCAGGGCTTTTCCCACTTTTTTAATATAGTTATTCTTGGTATAAATAGCTGTTGATTTTTTTAATGTTTACTTTTTGATTTTCTCCTCTTATTTTTCTATTCGTCTTTTGGTTGATTCTTTTGGATTTTTCAAATATACAGTTGGCTACAAATAAAGATGATTTCACCGTATCTTTTCCAATATATACTACTTATTTTGTTCTTTGTGCATTGAATAGCACTTACAGTAACAATGGCGATAATGGGTGTCCTTTTTTTTTTCCTCTGGTGGGAACACTTCCAGGGGTTCTCTTTTCAGTGCTCTGCTGAATATTTTGTGGTGTGATGGTGGTGGTGTGTGAATTTTTTGTTGAGTTAAGCAAGAGTTCTCTTTTAATTTATCAAGGTTCTTTTTTCTTCTTCTTAAGCATAATGTGAGAAATTTGATTAAATGCCTTCTTGGTGTCTACTGAATTAAAATGTTTGCTTTTTAATATATTAATGTGGTGATTATTTTTAATAGGCTCTGTTCTTGGGATGAATTCCATTAGGACATGGTATGTTACTTTAAAAAATGCTTTTCTAGCTTTTATTTGCTAAGTGGTCAATTAGGATTTTTTGTTTATGTTTGTAAGTTAGACTGATTTCAAGTCTTTTCTTTTCCTGATCTTTGCCAAAATCTGTTAAGAGTATTATGCTAGTTTTTTTTTTTTTTAAATAAATTTTCACATATTTTTTTAAAGATTTTCTTTTTTAAGATTTTATTTATTTTTATTTTTAGAGAGGGAAGGGAGGGAGAAAGAGAGAGAGAGAAACATCAATGTGTGGTTGCTGGGAGACATGGCCTGCAACCCAGGCATGTGCCCTGACTGGGAATCGAACCTGCGATGCTTTGGTTCGCAGCCCGCGCTCAATCCACTGAGCTACACCAGCCAGGGCAGTATTATGCTAGTTTTGTTTAACATATAAAAGCTTGACTGTATAAACCACTTCTGAATCCATCTAGGCCTAAATGTTTCATCGAGGGTGAATTCTTTGACAAGACAGAGGTTATTTTTAAATTTTAAATAGAAAATGAATCATTTTTAAAAGAAAACTTATATTGGTTAAGGGAAATGGTTTATTCCCTGTCAAGTTAGTTTTTAAAATTATTATAGAATCAATGCCTAATCTTTACAGAAAAATCTGAAAATTCCGAAAAAGTAGAGGGAATGTAAGAGTCAGTGCACCATGTCTACAGCATAACGGTGAAAGCAGAGTTTCCCTGCAACGAGCATCGGGCAATGGAAGTGAGGATGGAAATGTCATTGCCAGTTGTGGCATGAATAAGGTAAAAAGCATGATGAACAGCTCTGGCCAGTGTGGCTCAGTTGGCTGAAGCATCATCCCATGGCCAAAGGGTTGTGGGTTCGATTCCCAGGCAGGGCATGTGTCTGGGTTGCAGGTTCAATCCCCGGTCTGGGCATGTACTGGAGACAGCTGGTCAGTGCTTCTCTTTCGCCTTGATGTTTCTCTCTCTTCCTTCCTGTCTCTTTAAAAGCAATGAAAAAATGTCCTCAGGTGAGGTTAAAAAGTATTTTTTAAAAAAGCACGACAAACAGATTCCTGAAATTTTCTCGGGATCCTGTAGTAGGTTCTTTTCAGAGGTGTGTACCCCCAAAGCCTCTCGATGCAGTTCTCTGCTGTGGTTTTGCAACATGTGCGAGTTAAGTTTTGTCTTTTTTCTTGTTCTGTTTATTCTTCCATGAACAGGGTGCAGTCTGTTCAGAAGCCACATTTATTGATTAGTAGGAAGGGACAGTTGCATTGTTCGTGTGTGTGGTAGTCGAGCATTTTTTTCCACCTCATGGCTTTTGGATGGGTTCACAGGTTTGGCTTTTAAGAATTCCTTTTGCACTGGCCCCAGGCTTAAAAATAATTTCTGCTCCTCTGTGATGCTCTTTAATCCAGGGGTGGGGGTTGGGGTGAGGGAGAAGCTGTTCCAGTGTTTTCTACTTTCCCTCCGTGTCTGTCTAGTTTTCTGGGATTTGCACTCTCTCTGGATCAATGAAATAAAACCCTCAGGAGCATGTAAACCCATGTGGTTCAGATTCTGAATAACACTGTGTTCTAGGAGTGCAAAGATAATTAAAAGGACATTTAATTATTTACTTACACCCATTAAACACTGTTTATTGATGGGGATCTAAATACACATTTCCCAACTTTCTCTTCTCCTGCCCTTGCCCCACTTGCGAAGTCTTTGTAACGTAGATCAGCTTAGTTTTTTTTGCCCTAAATTCTTTCCTTTGGTCTCCTGCCTCTCTATTTCTATCTCTTTTTTCTGTGTTTCCTTGATCCTGTATCACAAAATTTCTAAAAAAGGACTCTTTGGAGTGGGGAAGGGGAAGTGGAGGCAGAGGACAGCTAAGCAGCTAAAGGCAGCTCCCTGTTGGCGAGGAGAAGGGAGGAAGGCGGCAAAGAATCAGTCCCCTTTCCCATCAGAGTAGAGAGGTTATGGGGCCAGGAAGGGCACACGAGGCGGGGCACAGTAGCTGTGTGGTTGTGCAAATTGCACAAAGATGCAGCCCCTTGTGGCCAAGTGCATGGATAGTGGGGGCCTTCAGACCCCTTGTGCCTTTGCAGGTGCTGCTAGGAGGAGTCACAGGGAGTGGCCCTGATGGGAGGGGCTGGAACTCTGCCTTCTCCTCACGCAGGGAGGACGAGAGCCTATTTCAAAGGCCGGGGAAGCCACCAGTGAACATGGTCTGAAACCAAAGGTTCAGACATTTACTGAACTAACTTATGAATGACCTGGCCAGGCTCGGGGCTAGGTGGGAGTGAATAAACAAGCAAACAGGCAGGTCTTCATGGAGACCCTTGTGGAGCTCACAGCTTTGTAGGGAGGATGGTCAGAGGACCTGATACTACATATATACACACATATAGTGCTATGTATGTGTATATGTAAACATACATGTTTATGTATGAGTATATTTTGAAAATACATATTTAAAATTGTGGTGAAGGGGAACTTACCCTCCTGTATTATGATATACATAATTTAAGAACACACTGGGGCACCTGTCCTAGGCTTACCGCATGGGCGAATGGGATAAAGATACAGACCACCCCCTAATTCGGAAACTCTTAGCCCAGTCAGGTCTGAATTGCAGACAGTGTGGGCTTACTTACGGTGGTGACCTACAGTCTGGTTTTGCTTTTCCTTCAGGCATGCTGGAGGCTGGTGACGCCAAGGGCTTGGCACCCCTGTGGGTCTTAGAGCCCAGATCCATTTATTCAGGTGCAGTGGCAGGAATGGGGAGCCTGGTGAAGACCTCTATCCCTTGTCCGACTTCTTGCGATTAGAGAAGTCTCTTCTTCCTGCTAGGCCTTTCTCCTCTGGTGCCATATTCAGTGGGGGTGCTGTTCTGCCTTCTGCCCTTCCCACCTGACTATGTGGGGGCCCTGGTAGCATTTGTGCTGGGACAGGCTCAAAAGAGTGGACCAGTGACCTCAAAATTGTCATGAGCGTCAAACTGCCTCATTTGATACTGGAAGCTTTCAAAGCTCTGGGTGGTGTCATCGGAGATGGGATAGAGCCATTGGGCCGAGACAAGACTGAGTGAGTACAGGTCAGTCGGCAATTGGTCGTTTCTCCCTCTTCCCTTATGGAATGTTCCCTGACCCCTTTTGGATCTCTTTGTCCTTCTTCATGGCTGCCATGAAGGTGTCCAGCTGAATACTTCTGGTTTGGTCCCTCGGATGGCCTCGGGCTGTCCTCATCTCCTCTGATAAGGTCACCTGACGCAGACTTGCTCCGCTTCTCATCACTTGTAGAGTAGGCGTCTCATGCTCTTCATGTATCTGACTAACGCCGCCTTCCCTTGCTCAGCGCCTGGAAGAACAATATTTATTCTGTTACTGTGGAGAGAACGCACCTCTTCCGAAGCTCCTGTTGTTTCGTGCAGTTGTCAGCATGAACGATCTAGCAATATCTCGAAATATTCAGATTTGCACCTGTGGGAGGAGAGTTGGGAAAATCAGTCAATCAAAGCGAGACTCATCAAAACCAAGTGAGAGGTGGAGGTTAGCCCCAGTCTGGCATGCCGAGAACCCATTCACCCGCCGTCAGAAACCGGCAAGGAGATCCCATGCCGTTTCCCACAGCGGCTGCCCCAGCCTGCATTCCCACCAGCAGTGCACTGGGGTTCCTTTTCTCCAAACCTCGCCAGCACTTGTGTGTTGATTTGTTTGTGAACAACCAGAGACACTGAAATGAACAAACTGACAGTTACCAGAGAGGAGAAGGGAGGGGGATCAGAGGGGGCATCATGGAGCATGTATCAAGGACACATGGACAAAGCTGAAGAGGGCAGGTTCAAGGGTGGGAGGCGGGGATGGGTGGGGGTGGGGGGATGTGGTGGGGTAAAAATGGAGACACCTGTACTTGAACAACAATAAAAAAAAAAAGAAACAGTGAAGGCCCCAGGCTCTTCAGCCTCTAACACTACAGCCGCCCATGGGGAAATTCCCTTGGGAATGCCAAGCAGGAGGACATGTCTGCGCCCCCCTCCCCCCACCCTGGACGCTCTGACCCCTTCCTGGGCCCCGTGTGCCACAGGAAGCCACAGCAAGCCACAGCAGCACTGCGTTGCACCTCAGTGTAACGGCCTGGGCTTTCTGCTGCATCAGCTCTTTGGGATGATGCTTGTGGCTGCAGTGACAGGTCTGGGGAGTGGCCAAGGGACAGGTTCGGAGTGACGTGCCCTCTGGGCTTTTTGGTCTTGTTTTGTTTCTTGGCTTTTACTAATGTCAGGAGGTGCGTGAGGATGTAAATGTGGCCTGTGGTCTGGCGGTGTCTCGTGATTGACTTTGTGTGTGACTGCAATTTTTTTCTTATCTGGAGTTAAGGAGGCATCCAAAGGAGGGAGAAATAGGTCACAACCATACATAAATCTGCCCCACAAATATTTCACGCCCGCCACATTACATGTCCTTTTGCAGTGAGGAGTGGGAATGAAAACCATAGTCTGAGGTCTGTTTCTTGTTTACCCAGAATCCAGTGCAGATGCCGCTGGCTGGGTGGCTCTCCGGGGCAGCCCTCCTTTCAGCAATGATCTTGAACTCCGCTCCGAAGCTGCACTCCATGGAATTTTTTTTTTTTTTTTTTTTACTGATAACCAGTCACTTCTATTTATTTCAGGACATAATCTACTTTTTAGGCCTATGGATGGTACTAAGTTATAACCCTGCTTAAATATTCATAGGGTATTTTATTTTTGCAAAGATAGATTTTAAAAATAATAAAGCCTGATAGATTCATAATAATTCACAGAGCAAAATTAGATTAAAAATGTAGGTCACGGCTCTCATCCACTCTCCTGGCGTTAAGGATGTCTCAAAGGTACATGTTTAGAATACCACGTGGTGTCCCAACATTTACAGCCACAGGTGCTGTTGGGAAGGTCTCTCTCTGGGCTTAGCAAAGGGGAACCATCCCAGTTTTGATCTTTAACTCCTGACCTGCTGTAACCTGGGTGCACGGTATCACCGTTTCTCCCACTGTAGCAAGTTCTCGTTTTCTCAAGGCCTTTCCCGTGACTTTTCTGGGAGTAAAATATCCTGTTTCCAGCCTGTCAAATTAAAGTGTTATCCTCGTAAATATGTGCACTGGGTCGGTATATGCACGTGTATTTTCAGGCTGAGCAAAGACTCGCATTATTAAAGCAAAAGGCAATCCACCCTAATATCAGGAGAAATTGTGACCTTCTGTGCCGTGTTTGATATAGAAAACATTGATTTGGACCTATCTTTTTTATTCCAATACCATTCCGATCACGCACAGTCCAAGTGCATTCAAATAGTAAACCGAAAAGAAACAGGTGTTCAAGATGGGCCTTCAGCCGTTGCAGCTGCGATGCCCCACTTGCCTGCGGTCCCCTCAGCATAGAATCACGTTCGCACTTCAGTGGCACCGAGCCTTTCAGCGGAGCTTCCTTAACTGGGAGCTGTTTGAAGCTACCAGTCTGAGCACCGTGACCTCTTTATATATATAGATACATTTTTCTTGCAAGCTCTGAGTATCTGCAGGCATCTCAGCAGGGGTTGGAAGAAGCTTGGCATAGTGCCAAAATGTGGCCGGTCAAGGCTTGAGTAAGTCACAGCAGCGTTTTTTTTCTTTTTTTCCTCCAGTGCTGTGATCTTCTCGGGGAGGTTATGGACAAACTGGGCCCTAGTTCTAGGATGGGAAGTCTGTGGCCTCGAACGTCCTGCTGAATGTCACCCTTGTAAGGATCCACAGTGGGGTCCGTGGGTTTTGCTACTATTAGTGAGCACCATGGGTGGCTGTGTGTAGTATTCCCGCACTCCCTGCCACTGCTGTTGACTACAAGACGCCTCTGTCTGCCACCGAGTGACTGAGGAGGACTGGAGGGGTTGGTGTCATTCCTAGAACAAAAGTGTATTGTTCAGTGTTTGCATAAGGTAGTGATTCTGAAATCGGTGCTCTGATGACTTCTGTAACATCTTTCCATATTGCAGGGAAGGATTGACATCTGGTGAAAAGCAATAGCCTAAGAAAAGGAGAGCATTCAGGTGAAATCTTTGTTTTTCTCGCGGGAACTCTCCACTGAGGATTACAGAGAGCGATGCAGGCGTGGCGTAGGCAGGCATGACGATACCAGTGGGCAAGCGTGTTTTATAAATACGGCGAAGTATCCTTTCCTTCCTGTTTGTCCACATCCTCCTGAGTCATCGGCTACTTTTCATCTTCAAGGAACACGTAAACAGTGACTAAGTAAGCGGTTTTCAGCTGTTCAGATCCATTCTGACAAACCTGTTCCCAGATGCCTTTCATTTTTAAAACCAATTACCTTATCCAGAAGGCCTTCCTGTCTTATTTCATTAAATTACCACCTTTCTGTGGCTCTCCTTTCAACAACATAATTTGCTTTTAATAATCAATATGAAAGGATTCAAAATGGAATCACTGAGCTTACTGAAAAGCTCTCTAATCAATTATGAGAATCTGTGGGTTTGCGACAGAGGTCTCCTCCAAGGTTAGAGCACCCCTTTACCGAGCTTAGTTCCAACAGAAGCCAAGTTTATAACGCATTCTCATATAGCTGGCCAGTGCTGTGAAGCAAGGAATTAATTTCAAATGAACAGTGATCCACAGAATTGCTTTAAGGTTCGTTCAGAGTGGAAATAATGCTCACGTTTATCACATAGAAATTAAAATGGAAATTTTGCTCAAGCCCAGACCAGATTTAAGCATGGTGGATAGCTACGTAGTACTGACAGTTCAGTCTAGCTACTGAATATTCTTCAATGTTAGTTAGCCTAATTTTCTGAAGTAGGGAGTCTCTTACAGACGGGGCGAAGGGGGCATTTCCTAACAGGAATTTCTGTTCTGCAGTCAGTGATAAATGCGGTCAGAGCTGCTGGTGGAAGTCTGGCCATTCATCGGCCCATTCGGTGTGGGAGGTAGAAAGAGGGCAGAATTGGGCATCAGGCATATCTAAATTAAAATCCCAAATCTAAGTGAGTTTCCGATGTTGAGCTAGTCACTTCTCATCTCTGAATCTTATTTATAATTTCTTTATACATAAAATTAGAGTAGTACTTCGCCCAGAAGTTTCTCTTCATAATATTTATGACGTGCTAATACACTGTGTTAGCTCATGAACTTCAAATCTTCATTTCTTAGAGCCAGTGGATGTTGAGCCCAGTTTACTTTTACTGTTATTTATTGTTCATTGCCCCTCATTCTCAGCCTCCAGGGGGGCCAGTGTCTTTGCCTCTTACACTGATGTGGCGCGGTGTCCGGCCTGTAGTGGGCGCTCACGCAGTCACGATTGGTTGGATAGGCGAGTGCGTGAAGTGTTGTCTCTGTGACCGGCACGTGGTCAGTGTTCCTCTGAGTTGCGTTGTGTGGTTTGCCTTCCAGGCGATGTATCTTCCGAATTATGTTTTGGGTGAGCGCCCACTGAGTCTGGTCTCAGCACAGCCTGAGTGATGAGCGCAACGGGTCCAAGTGCACGGCCTGGGAAGCCAGCCTGGGATACTCCCGGGCTCAGTGCTGCCTCGGCAGAGACCAGGCCTGTGTGGGGGTGCTGCCAGACCGTTGTGCTGGGGAAGCTAATTTACAGTTGTCCGGGGTCTCCTGAGAAGAACGTGTGTTTATATCATCACTAAACAGTAACTGATTATAAAACGCAATTGTGAAATGTACAATTATTGAATTACTCTGCATTGGCTCATGAATTTCATTGGTTAATAAAATTATATAGGTTTCAGACGCACAGTTCTATAATATGTCACCTGTATATTATATTGTGCATTCACTACCCCAGGTAGATTCTCCCTCCATCACCGTTTATCCCCGCCTTTACCCTCTTCTACCTCCTCCACCCTCTTCCCTTCTGGAAATCACCATACTGTTGTCTGTGTCTACAGTTTTTTAAAATCCTTTCATCTTTTTCACCCAGCCCCCAACCCCTCCCCTCTGACAACTGTCAGTCTTTTCTCTGTACCTATGAGTCTGTTTCTATTTTGTTCTTTTGTTCATTTGGTTTCACTTAGCATAACGTTCTTCAGGTCTATCCATGCTGTGGCATAAGGTAAGATTTCCTTTTTTTGGCTGTGTAGTATTCCATTTTTTAAATCTACTCATCTACGAATGGGCACTTGGGCTGCAGCTATTTAAATAATGCTGCAATGAACATAGGGGTGCATATATTCTTTCAAATTAGTGTTGTGGATTTCTTTGGATATATTCCCAGAAGTGGAGTCACTGGGTCATAAGACAGTTCCATTTGTAATTTTTTGAGGTAACTCACTACTGCTTTCCATAGTGGCTGCACCAATCTGCATTGTCACCAACAGTGAAAAAGGGTTCCCCTTTCTCCACATCCTCGCCAGCACTTGTTTGTTGATTTGTTGATGACATCCATTCTTACGGATGTGAGGTGATATCTCATTGTGGTTTCAATTTGAATTTCTGTGATGATTAGTGATGTTGAACATTTTTTCATATGTCTGCTGGGCATCTGTATGTCCTCTTTGGAGAAGTGTCTATTCAGGTCCTTTGCCCATTTTTTAATTGGATGGTTTGGTTTTTTGGTGTTGAGTTTTATAAGTCCTTTATGAATTTTGGGTATTAACCCCTTATCAGATGTTTCATCGGCGAATATGTTCTGTGCAGTGGGGTATTTTTGTTGAGGGTTCCCTTTGCTCTGCAAAAATTCTTCAGTTTGATGTAGTCCCATTTGTTTATTTTTTCTTTTGTTTCCCTTGCCTGGGGAGATACATCAGAAAAAATACTGGTATGTGAAATGTCTGAGATTTTACTGCCTATGTTTTTTCTAGGATTTTTATGGTTTTTATGGTTTTAAGTCTTTAATCTATTTGGAGTTTATTCTTGTGTATGGTGTAAGGAGGTGGTCTAGTTTCATTTCTCTTTGCATGTATCTCTCCAATTTTCCCAACACCATTTATGAAGAGACTGTCTTTACCCCACTGTATGTTTTTGCTTCATTTTTCAAATATTAATTGACCATAAAGGTGTGGGTTTATTTTTGGACACTCAATTTCATTCCATTGATCTAAGTGTCAGTTTTTATGCCAGTACTGTGCTGTTTTGATTACTATGGCCTTGTGGTATAGTTTGCTACTAGGCAGTGTGATTCCTCCAACTTTGTTCTTTTTTCTCAAGAGCTACAAAGTGATCCACAGTTGTTGGCTGCCTCTGCTAGTCCTGGGTTTGCATGGGAAGGACCAAGCTGTGCACCAAGGCTGGCTATTACCAGCACTGGGCCTAGGGACAGGTCAGCAAAAGTTCAAGGTACCTGGAGATCTGCTTCTGCCTGCCTCTGCCTGCCAGTTGCCTGTGAGGCTCACCCGCTGAAAGAGCCTCTGGTGGTGCTCCAGTTGCATGAGGTAGGTTGTCAGTGAGTCACCAGGTAGGGGCGAGTGGTGTTCACCAGATGGATGCAGGTTGAAACTTGGTGCCAGTCCTGGGTCTGAAGCCACTCCAGAGATGTTCCAGGGTAAATCAAGTCTAGCTGCCACCTGTTGGGTGCTCATACACCTCTGTGGTGGGGTAGGTCTTAGGGAATCATCAGGGTGAGGCTAGTGGAGTTTATGAGGCCCAAACAGACCAAGATTTGGCCTTGTGGAGAGACGGCTGTGTGCCAGCCAGGTGTGTGAGTGAAAAGTGACCCGTCCTAGAGCCACACAGCTTAGTCTGTCCCAGATTCTGTCAGGAGCATGATCTCAGCAGGGCTGGCCTGCTGGGAGTCAGGAGGGTGAGGCCATTGGGTCTCCCATGAGGGACAGGTGCCTGTCAGGCTTGGAGGAAGGTGGGGGGCATGGAACCTCATCCCAGAGCCATGCAACTCTACTGTCCTGGATAGTGCCCAGATTTTGTCAGGATGGGGCCACCAGGAGATGGGAGGGTGGGGCCATGGAAGCCCTGAGAGTGAGGCTAGTAGATTTCCCATGAGAGGGAGGGGCCAGTCAAGTTCAGAAAAGGCGGGGGGAATGGCCCTGTCCCTAACCCATACCCAGTCACTGCCATCTGCTGAGTCTTTGCAGACCTCTACACCCTGGCCCAGTAGCTGACCCTCAGTAGGGTGCGAGCTCTGGAGTGTGGGGCAACAGGGAGTCCAGTGGGTAGGGCTATTGCTTCCCCCCAGGCCGGTGCCCTGTGGGGGGCAGTGCTCCCAGGAAAGATGGTGCCTGTGGTGTGGGAGAGTGACTCAGCACAGGGATCCTGGCAGTGGTCCCCTCTGTCTCTCCCCAGAGCCACACCCCAGTCCCTCTTCATGTGGCTCTAGTCCTCTATGCCCTCCTTCCCCCAGAGCCCAGGGCTAGTGCAAACAAGACTTTGGGCATTGGCGCTTTAACAGGGTGCTATGTCTCTGATAGACTCCTGTCTGTCCTTGGAGGACAGAATCCCTGCTATCTTCACAGCCAGATGTTATGTGCGTGCCTCTTCCTGGCTCTGGTGCTCTGGAATGGGTTGCTCGGCTTGGGGTTGAGACCCCACGCTTCTCAGGGGGCACCTTTGCTGCTGAGATGTCCCTCTGGAATCTTGCTGCCTCCCATGGGTGCAGGGCCGGCCCTGTTCACAGCTCCGCCCTGCCTTCCAGTCTCCATGTGGCTTCTCCTGTACGTCCTTGGTTGTGAGACTTCTCTGCAGCTCGTCTTCAGCGGGTCATCAGGTTGCTTGCTCTGTATTTTAGCTGTGAATCCAGTTCGGTCCTGGGAGGAGGTGAGTGTGACACCACCCACTCTGCCGCCATCTTAGATCCCCAATTCATACATTTCAGATCTTTATCTCTAAAAATCAATTGACATTTAGCCCAGTAAATATTTAATTGAGGTGTAATAGTGGTGTTGGAGCAAAACTAAATTCTCATTTGGAAAATCAAGGATGACCTGGGTGGGACTGGGTGGGGTGACTGGGCAGAGATGAGCAGAGAAGCCATTGGTCTGATTCAGTTACTTAATTAGGGGAGTCTTTTCAGACATTACTTCCTTCCATTTCATTTCCTCTTTTAAAATTCTCTAATCGGTAGGTAATAAAAGTCCTTTACATATTGTAGAGCTTTATATTGCATAAAGCATGTTTCGACTAGGTAATGCTTGTGCCTCACTAAAGTCTAACGAAGCAATTACAATGCATGTTTCTCTCCCTATTTTACATATTGTAAAACGGAGTTGCAGAGAACTGAAATGACTTGCTTAGGACATACTGATGAGAGAGGGAGGCTGAACTGGGCCAGGTGGCCTTCTAGCTGGCTTATAGTGCCTATTAACATCTATGTCCTAGTTAGGACTAAGTTCAGCTGCATAAAAAATAAGCCTCCAAATAACTATGGCTTAAATAACATCAAAGTTGATTTTCACCTCTTGTAAACGCTGTCACAGAGGAGGAAATTCAGCAAGTCTGGTGGTACTACAAAGTTGAAAGGGTCCTAGGCATCTTCCAATTTACCCCTCTATCATTCACATGCTTTGTGGCCTCAAACCTCATGGTCTGAGGTGGCTGCCTGAGTTCCAGCCATTGCAGGATGTGGAGTATCAGGATGGCGATAGAGAAGAGCATACTTCTTCTAAGACTCCCTGGGAGGTGGGTCTCAGCCATGACTTCAGTGAACCCTTGGGATCCAGCTTTTGAACCAAATGCTGCCAGGCTACTGTGGGGCATGGAGGGGATGCGAGTATTTCATAGCTTCAGGGTTGGTCCTCTGGAGATGTTAAATATTTAAGAAATTAGCTCCTTGTTTGGTGAACTTTTCCAGGCTACCTCAGATCACAAATATTCAAGCTGAAATCAATCAGAAACACCTTGAAATTGAACTTCTAAGACTAGGGAAAGGTAGAGCAGATATTGTTCATCCTCCATTTTTAGCTCAAAAGTGTCACACTTTGCTGAGCAGGACTACTCATTTGGAAGCAGCGCTAAAGGAGAAGCGGACCCTCAGGCAGAGACTGTTGAAACCCACCCAGGTGCCAGGAAAACCCGCCTGTCGAAGCTGCTTATCACGGGTACCTGGTACCTTGGCAGGGGTTGGCAGTGACTTTCATTGAGAGATAGAAGCCCATCTTGAAGCTATTAGAAGTATTCCTCATTTAGATGCACATCTAGAGAAAATGATGAAGGCTTTAGCCAAGGTGGGTGTTTTGGTGACTGCGATGGAAGACCTGGCAGAGAATGCACTCAGGTGGAGAAAGCAGCAAGAGGCAGTTTCCTCTCGCACCCCCACAATATTAGCTGAAGAAAACTATCTTCAGAAACACGGTATTGTAACACCTCCTTTAACTTTTACTTCTGTAGTTCGTGTTTAAACTATTCATGTCAAATGATTCAGCCGATTCAATTAAGCAAAACATTTATTTTTGCTTAGTTCTGTGTAGTCATGCGAAATCCATTGCTAGTCAATGACAACAGGGCTATTTATAGTCTTTGCTGCTAGCAACACTGAAAAAGTCCTCTCTGTATTGAAGTACTAAGGTTCCAAGTTCATTAAGACCAAGCTAAATTTTCTTTTGTTTTTCACATATTTTCATTCCACTTTTCAATAGAGCTCAGGAAGATTAAAAAAAAAACAAACAAACCCCAAACCAAACATTTCCAGAAGCTCACTGTTCCACTCTTAGATATATACTTGACTGAAGTGAGTCAACATAATTACAGACATGAATGTGAATGTTCTCAGCATCGTTATTCGTAAGGACCAAGGAAGACTAGAAGCAAGCCAAATGCCCATAGTAGAACGGATGAATTGTGATATATTTATGCAAAGAGATACTACCTGCTTGCATCTTATTGCTCAGAACTTAATCACGTGCAATGCCAGGGAGGCTGAAAAATAGTCTTTTTCTTGGACTACACAGTGCTTGGCAAAAACTGGGGTGCCGTTACTCAGTGAGAAAGGGCAGACTATGTTGGAGGGGACGACTGAGCGTTGGTGCCATGGCACGCATTCTGGAGGGCCTGGGGTAGGAAGCGCACCATGCAGGGGCCCGGGCACCATCAGTCAGGACTGTCTCGAGCTACCAGCACCATCCTGGGTGTCGGGGGCGCTGAGTACAGAATGGCTTCGTTGCCTGGAGCCTTGTGCAGCCCAGGAAGCAGTTTCACTCTTCCCTTGTGCTGATTTATATTCATTAAAAGAAGGTGGGGTGGTCTGTGGAGTCACTTGCTTCCTTCACATTTGTGGACAGGCACTTCTAGAACAGAGCATGTTTTTACCCTTCTCTTGGTGCCCCTCAAGTCCAAAGGGGCATGGGCTGCACCCACGGGGTTGTGTAGGTAGCCTGCAGCAGCCTGGTGGCATGGCTCTGCATGCCAGCCTGGAGGGCGAAGTGGGAATAGGAGTCACTCAGTAATCATGGGTGTGCGTGGTGTCTGCTGGGCGCTGGGCCAGGGCCTTCAGACACTGAGAAATGGAAGGCGTGACTGCGTCTTGTGGAGCAGTGGTTCTCGCAGTGTGGCTCCACGGGCATCACCTGGGAGCTTGTTAGAAATGCATTACTGCCCCAGGCCTCCTCCCTCGGGAGCTCTGAGGGTGGACCCACAGTCTGTTTTAATAAGCCCTCCAGGGGGTTCTGAAACATGCTGAAGTTTGATCACCACTGGAATTTTATGATGGGAAACAGCTTTGTGATCAAGAGCACAGGTTTTGGAACTCCTGGACTGGGTTTGAATTATGGTTCAGTCACTTAGTAGCTGTGCAGTGCTGGGTAAGTTATTCAGCCTCTCTGAACCTCAGTTTCCTCCTCTGTAAAAGGGGGTTGTAGCACTGTCCCGAGAATATGTATACAATTTATGTGGGGCGGCAGAGTGCTTGGCACATAGTGAGTGCATGGTGAATGTCAGCTGTCATTATTTTCTACCTTCATGGAGGGCATTATTATTGTGCATTCAAAGTGTTCAAGGAAATTCGTATTTAAGCACCAGAATAAAAACAGAGATTTAAAGATAAATGATTCTTTTTAAACGGCTACCATTTTTGATTTGTCCTGCCACTCCTTCCTACTCAGTGTGGGTAAAACGTGAATTGCTTCTGGAAAACAAAGCGATGTGGTTAAGAAACGTGAAGAGGCATTTTACCGGAGGGAACACGGACACTAAGTGCGTGTGGAGGTGCTGAATCTCATTAGTCATCCAGAAATGCAAATGAAATGGCAGTGGAATTGCACTCCACGCTCACCAGACTCATTAAGTGACAAAGACGTGCTGTTGAGTGTTGGCGACGATGTAAAGCAACTGGAACTCTCATAGCTGCTACTGGGCGTGTAAGTCTGGCAGGTCCCATAAAGCTTAATATATGCATACTTTATGAGGTCCCGTTCCACTTTGAGATATATACTCGACTGAAATGAGTCAACATAGTTACTCATAGACACGTACGTGAATGTTCTCAGCATCATTATTCATAAGAACCAAGGAAGACTAGAAGCAAGCCAAATGCCCGTAGTAGAACGGATGAATTGTGATATACTTATGCAAAGAGATACTATCTGTGAAGATAAAGAATTACTGCATTGCAACAACATGAGCAAATCTCAGTCCACTTTGAGCAAGAGAAGGCAAACACAGATGACAAATGAGTGCTATGATCCCCTTAATAAGCATTTCCCAAACAGGCAAAAACTAATCTGTGGGGTAGAAGTGAAGATAGTCATTACCCTGAGCGGGCGAGGGGAGGCCGCCTGACGAGAGCCATGAACGGCGCTTCTGGGAGGCTGGTGGTATTTTATTTTTTGATCTGGATGACAGTTATCTAAGTGTGTCTGTGAAAATTTATTAAGCAATCTATTCATGATTTGTATGCTTTTCTGGATGTGTGCTTACATCAATGCATTTACTTACAGTATCTATGCAAAATGTTTATAGTAAAACAGAGAGCGTGATTGAGGGAGACAGTGGGACTGGCGTTGGCTAGAAGGACGTTAATCATTCTCACCTGTCGTCGACTCCCGTTTCCATGCAGCTGAATAAAACAAGGATTACCAACACTCACCCGAGCAGAGCAACACGCACATACATGTGTACACACACACACACACACACACACACATATATATATACTGTCTGCCTCCAGTGTGGAAATGGATCACCAATTTCCAAGAAAACCTGTTTTACAAACCTGGATCTGAACGTGGTAGGTGAAGGAGACGTCCCCAGTGTTGTCACTGGCAGTGGTGACGGGAACCCCTGAGATATTTCAGGTGTTCGTGATGTTCATTTTTTCTCTTGTTCGATCCTCCTGACCCTATGGCAGGTGTTGAACATGTGGTTAATGTGTCCTAGTTTAAGAATGAGGATGCTAAGCCAAAGAATTGATGTGGCTTGTCCTGGGTCACTCATCCCCTCAGTGGCCTCGCTGGGGACTTAGGCCTGGTCTGGTACCCGATTTCCTGACATTGCTGTTAGGTGCTTGGAGGAAACTCCTGACTTGTCGCTCACCTCTCAGACAATGCAAAAAACGACACAGGTCACATCCGACACATTGCAGATGGCACTGGGGTATTATGCATAATATTAGCAGTGCTTTTTTTTTTTCTTTTTAACCAATAACCCTAGAAAGGATGAGTGTTCAAACAAGCAGGTTTATTTTCACTCAGCAGGCTTGGAAACGGGAGCAGATTCATGCAGGCTGTGCTCTTGGGGGAGAGTTTTGAACACTGCTTCAGCCTCTTAGAGATGAGAGCTTTAAACCAAGGTTGGTGTTGCAGCTTCTGGTTAGGGATTGTGCACGTGCATTTCCCTTCCATTCTGAGGGTAGAATGGTTGCTTTTTAAATTTTCATTTATGTACAACTTACCCATGAAACAGAGCAGTAGAAGAGAGGCTAGAAAATAAATTGTTTTTAAAAAACATATTCATCTGATTGTAAAAGTCAAGTATATATATTGAATACAGTTTAGTGAAACAAAAAAATGCAAAGAATAAAATAAAATTGCCTGCTCTCTCTAAACCAGAGAGACCTAAATGATCATAAATAATTAGGGTGTTTCTTTCCAGAGCTTTTTATGTGTATAATATACATGCTAAAGCAATAAAGATTTAGCCACTGTGTTGCTTTCTGGTTATTTTTTAACTTATCATTATTGTGAACATTTTCCAATATTATTATATATTCTTATTAACATTATTTTCAATAGCTACATCATAATTTGTTCAACCTTCCATTTAATATTGGACACAAATTATTTCCAATTTTATAGTATTGTAAAAAGGGCTTTAATGAACATCTTATGCGTAAATTTGAGTTCATCACTGATTTTCTTAGAATAAAAGTGGCATTTTCTGATCATTCTTTACAACTGTTTTAGGCTCCGAGTGGGTAATGGCTACATTTATTATGATGTTGGAATATCACTGACCAGGAATTAACACAGACCTTGGCTGGAACCCTGGCTTTGCCACATGTACTGACTGGGTGATCTCCAGTGGCCACAAAGCTCTGGGAGCCTCAGTCTCTTTCTTTGTGAAATGGGAACATAGCGCCCTGGCCAGCTGGCTCAGTTGGTTGGAGGGTCACCCCATACACCAAAGCGTTGTGGGATCGATTTCCAGTCAGAGCATATTCCTGGATTGCAGGTTCAATCCCTGGTTGGGTCATGTACAAAAGGTAACCGGTTGAGGTTTCGCTTTCACATCGATGTTTCTCTCTCTTTCTTCCTTTCTCTCTAAAACCGATAAACATATCCTCGGGTGAGGATATATATATATATATGTATATATATATATATATATATATATATATATATATATATATATATATATATATATATTTGTCCAAAAAGTGTCCAGCCATGCACTATGAAAAAGAGACATTTGTTGAAGAAGATGCAAGAGACATTGTACGTAGGACAATGACTCCTCAGTCCCCTTCAAAGTGGGCACCTTGGGACCTCACACAGTTCTCCCAGTGTCTCTTCCATGGTTCAAAACACTCTGCAAAATCCTTTGTTGGAATTGCCATCAGCTGCTCCATCATGTTTTCCTGAATCTCATCGATGATCTGAAATCTTTTTCGAAGGTGATTTTAGTTTTGGGAAAAGCCAGAAGTCACAGGACACCAAATCTGGGCTGTAGGAGGGCTGAATCACCTGGGTGGTTTCGTGTTTTGCCAAAAAACTCTGCACGAGACATGATGGATGAGTGGTCGCGTTGTCGTGATGAAGCTACCGGTCACCAGTTGCCCATAGCTGAGACCATTTTCATTGTATTGCATCTCTCAACCAATGAAGAGCATTGAGGTAGTACTCCTTGTCAATTGTTTGGCCTTCTTGAGGAAAGCTGGTTCATTGGTAGTGGTTTACATCAAGTCATTAGCAACTGCAGCACGATGTTCCTTCTGCTCTGGTAGCAGAAGCTATGGAGTGAATTTTGCCACCACATGTTTCATGCCAAGATCCTGCACCAAAATCATGAACACAGTAGTTTTGGAATCCCCAGATCAGCTTCTAGTTTCCACACTGTCAGTCGCTGATCTTTGCTGACTGCAGCCCATGCATGTTCCACATTCTCAGTGTTCTGCTTGTTGCAGGCCTTCCAGAATGTGGATAACTTTCCACAGATTCTTAACCATCTTTGAAGTGTTTGTGCCGCACTTTGTATTTGTGCTGCACTCAGAGCATTGTTCCCGAAAGCCTTCTGAATCATCATAATAGTTTCCGCTAAGGGATATTCAAGCTTAATGCAAACTTTAATGCAGATTCATTGCTCTACTCACTCAGTCATTTTGAATGCGACAGCCACACAGTACACATGCTTCCTCAACAGCATCTACTGCCCCCACTGACCAGTACAGTGAGGTCATCATTGTTCACGCATGCACTCTCCTTGGCTGCCAGGTTACATCGATGTCATGCAAACCATTCTCATTAAATTAATAGGCTGAACATTTTCTGGACAGACCTCTTATATATTCATTTTATATATATATATGTATTATATATATATGAAATAAAATGGGAACATAATTTTCCATCTTATCTGTCTATAAACAGGATTAAATCAGTACCTAGGTATTTAGGAGGATTTGCTTAAATCAGGTTCTGCCAAAGAAATTTTATACATTTCCATTGTCTTGAAGGTATTGACCAATTTTCTAGAATTTTAGCTAAATACATTCTCATCTTTTTAGAGCAGTCTCAGCAGAGCATGAGGCATGGGTCAAAGTCCTCTCACTCCTGGTTTTTGTGAATAGAACGCAGCCCTGCCCACTCGTGTCGTGTAGTCTGCGGTGGCTTGCACGTCAAAGCGGTAGAACTAAAAACATTTTTTATCTGGCCCTTTCATGAAAAACTTTGCTGGATTCTTACCAACTATGAAATATTTATTTCTGAACTCATGATGGATAAGTGCATTATACTTCTAAAATCAGAATTTTTCCGTGGTACAGACCCAAGCCGCGTGTGGCCGAGCTGACACTACTGAATGCGAATGCTACATTGCTAAAAGAGGAACGAGAGAATTTGGGCCTCTATCTTTGCTTTACACACATATCATTTTAGATTTCCCTGGGAAAACGCCAGGGTGACCTCAGATGAGATTGGGGTGATTTTTATCTCTGTCGTCAGTGTTTGGAGCAGAACCTGGCTCTGCCTGACTTGAAGCTTCATCGAGAGTGTTTGGGAAGCATCTGTCATCAGAGCGTGGGATGGACTCTTCTCCCTTGCCACAGAAATGACCTCTTTTTCTGCAATCGATTGTGGGTAAGAGTGCCTTGGACTTGGCTCACAGAATGTCCATGAAGTTCTGTCACCCTGTCTCTTTGGTGTGTGGGTGAGGGTTGACCTTGGCAATGTGGCTCAGTTCAGGAGGCTGGCTCTCCGCTGTTTTTCCCACCTCCTATTCAGAGTTCCTTTGACTGTGTCACATTGTTTCCAAAATACTTCAAAAATGAAGTTCAGAACAGACAAGGATGATTGGAGCAAGGCTTCAGAAACTGTATTGTCTACCCGGACTGGGTTTTGTGGTAGGGGAGCAGCAGCGTGTGGTGAGCTTGGGCATTAGACAGACCTTGGTTTGTGTGCATCAAAGATGCACACTCCTCTCCGGTTGTGTGACCTTGGGCTAATGTAACCAGGAGCAGCAGAGTGTGAGATGCTGTGATCGCGTAACACAGGTGTTAACTCCTGCTGGTGGGAGCCCTCTTTTCCATGTGAGAGTTCTCGTGCTGGAGCGAATTGTGACTCATGATTCATCCCACCCTCTATGCACAAGACCTTGCACTTCCCCCCCCAGTAGAGGAGGAGAGGTGTACCCTACTTCCCCACGTGGTGAGGCTGGCATCGTCCATATGACTTTCTCAAGCCGATAAAATACAGGTAGAAAGATCTGTGCCCTAGCTCCAAGAAGTACCATGTGTTTCTGTTTGCCCCTTTTGTGTTTGGTCACTGGCATGAGAAGAGTGTGGGAAGCTAGTCTGCAGGTCCAAGGAGGATGAGAGTCGTGCGGAGGGGTCCTGGACCCAACTGGAGGCCCACGCTGAGCCACACCCAGATCAGGTGTCCTGCAGACAAACCACAGACATGGGAGCACAGCCTATGTTTCTGTTTTAGCCACTGAACTTAGAGCCAGCATTTCTGTGGCAAGAGCTATCTGAAGCAGCCACGTGCTAACCCATACTGAACCCACTGTTGGCGGCTGGTCAGCAGTGGTGTGTACTAGCCCCATGCCACCTGTTGCAAACATAGACCCAAACAAAAATATCTTTTCTGCCATTAGGAGCCCACAGACTTGCAGTAGAAGAAGAAAGAGATAATTACGGTAACACAGGAAGGCAGTTGTGATGGTGGTAATTCCACTGCATCACCAGGACACAGAAGGGTAGCTAGACCTGGGGTGAGACCCACCAGGTAGGGCTTCCTGGAGGAGATGGTGTGTGAGCTAACAGCACCAGGAGGCACTGCCTGAGTGAATAAGGCAGTGGGGTGAACATTGCAGTTATTTATTGTCACACAGGTAAATCTGGTAAATAATTGTTAGAGATGGTGCAGTCCTGTCGTGTCGTTAATTTCATGATATTGGGTTGGCCAAAAAGTTCGCTTGTTTTTTCCTGTAAGATGGCTCTAGTAGCATTAGTTGTCTTTAACTTCGTTTGAAACAGTTTGGTAAAATCGTATTGTAACAGCTATCATATCAGCGTGCATTTAAAAAAACATCAAAATTGGTGACTTTTTGTGTAGCCATTTTGATACTGAAGATGGAAGAAAATATGCAACATTTTCAGTGTATTACACTTTATTATTTCAAGAAAGGTAAAAGCACAACGGAAATGCAAACCAAGATTAGGGCCCTGTGTGGAGAAGGTGCTGTGACTGATCGAATGCGTCAGAAACAAAACTGGTTTGCGAAGTTTTGTGCTGGAGATTTCCTCACTGGACGACTCTCCACGGTCAGGTAGACCACTTGAAGTTGACAGTGATCAAATCCAGACGTTAACTGAGAACAGTCAGTGTTATATCATGCAGGAAATAGTCGACATACTTAAAATATCCAAATCGATGAATTGTTGGTGAAAATGAAAAATGTGTCTTTTATTTTATGGAAAAAAAAACATATGGATTTTTTTCCAACCTAATGTTAATATCGCCCACATTTAATGAGTCCCCTGCCGTCTCTTTGTGTTCTGGTTTGCGATCATTATCAGTGACTGGCTGGGTCAGGTGTCTGGAAGTCCCTGGTTCTGTATAGAAGCTGCTCCTTGTGGTTCTTGAAGGCTGTCCTGTGGCCGACGGGCTTTGATGCTGTTGAGTCAGCTGTGGAGTGTCATTAAATGGAGAAGCTCTTCTCTGTGCCTTCATTTGTCCAGCTCAGATTCTTTTCTTGAGGTGATGAGGCCAAAGTCATGAGTTCATTCCCCTGTAAAGATCAATTAGATTCACCACTTGCAACTCATTACCCAGAGAGAAGGTTTCCAAGCCGGTAACTGGAGTTGGCACAGACAGAAGCCGTATTGCATGATTTCTTTGAGGACACACTGCTGATGATGATGGCGGCAGTTGGCTACATTTGTAGTGCTGTGTTATGGGGTTTCCAGATGACCATTTTAGGCTCCTGTGAGTAAAAGGAGGCTCAGGGATTGTTACTCACCCAAGGCTATTTGACTGCTTTTAATAAAGCCATGAGCAAGCCTGTCTGGGTGCAAAGGCTGTGCTGTGTGTAAGGCACTCGAGGGCCGGGTGTCTCATCTTTGGCTTAAATTGGAGATTAAATTGACACTTTGGGCCAGAGAGTTCTTTGTTGTGGGGGGTCCATCCTGTGCTTTGTAGGATGTTCAGCAGCATCCCCTGACCTCCACCCACTACATGCTGTCGGAACTCTTCCCTTCTCCAGTAGTGACAACCAAAAATGTCTCCAGATGTTGCCAAGAGTCCCCCAGGGGGCAGAATCGCCCCTGAGTGAGAACTGTGCTCTATGTGCTATGGTAGCATTGACAGGGTGACCAGGGGAGACCAACTGGGTCCCCAGGATCTCCAACTGGGGGGCGAGGACAACACCCAGATAATGTTCCATGATGGGACTTTGATTTAAGTGCCCATTGTGTGATAGAGTGAACGTCCAGGCCCACGACTTTGGCTTTGGCCTCCAGCTTAAGGGCTACCCCAGGTTTCATGTACCTGCATGTACTGTCTGTCTCTGGGGCATCTTCTGGACTCCTGCTTGACCTTCTAGGGCAGGGACACTGGAATCAGGCATTTCCTCCCAAGAGGTGTCCAACCGTCCTGCTCGGGGCACTGGCTGCAGGGTGAGTGATGGGGAAAGGAGGTATGAGACACGATTAACCTGGAGAGGAGAGGACTGTCACCGCCAAAGCTCCGCACGCACGCAGCTGTGTGTGCAAGATGGTGCACGTGGCCCGCTGAGCCTAGTGCCTGGCATGTGGGTAATGCTTGATAAGTGCTGGTATTATTACACTTATTAGTAATATTATTTATAACTCTAACTCTTTTTTTTTTTTTTGTAAAATAACTAAGTAACTAGTTTTCAGAGCACACTCCCCCCTCCGGCTTTCCGCTCCATTAATATTCAACTTATTTAAATTTAATTTTTCAAGGTCCTGTGTTTAATTTTTTAAAAACCTAGTGAATTATTAGCATTTTAATGAATAATGACATTTAATAAATAATAACACCAGTGAGGGCTCAAAATCTAAGCCATTCAATATAACCCCCTACCTGTGTTTTCTCAAAAAAGAAACAGAAAAAAACTGTCTACAAGAAATTCCACATCGTGACCAAATGTTCTCTGTAATTGGAGCTTCTGGCTTTTCTTAAAAAATTGTTGTTATCAGTGGAGATGATGGCCTCGCAGTGTACCCAACAGTATGTGTTTTAGAGGCAGCAGTATGCAGCCAGAGTTAATTTTATTTAGAAATGAAAGAGCATGGACTATGTTAGAAATAGTCCCACGGGCTACAGAAGTATTAGTTCATTTAATCCTTTGAAGTAGGTACTGTTATCATTCCCATTTTCTTAGATGAGTAAACTGAGGAACAGAGAGGTTTAATAACTTGCCCAAAGGCACACAGCTAATAATGTGCAGAGCCGGGGTTCAAACCCAGGCAGTTTGCCTCTGGAACTAATTTTCTTAACCAGTATGCATATTGCCTCTTGGGGGCTGATCCAGAAGTGGTTTTGCATTCTCCCTGGAACATTAGAAGAAAGCTAATGAACCTGCTGTTCCTCCCTCAGCTGTTTCTCTAGGTCAGCGATTTTCAACCTTTTTCATCTCATGGCACACACGAACTAATCAGTAATATTCAGCGGCACACCAAAAAATAATATTTTTTTCCAATCTGACAAAAAAAACAGGTATAATTTTGATTCATTCACACTGGACAGCTATTGTTGTGTTGGCTGTTGTCATTTTTTTTTAATTTGACAATCTAAGGGAAAAGAAGTCAGTGGCCCTGACTAAATAGTCAGGTGTTGCATGTTTGAAAAGTCCTGTGGCACGCCGGTTGAAAATCACTGCTCTGGATGATCCTGGACAGTGATACCAACTGCAAAACAGGTTTACCTCACATTAGACCTTAGAGAAGTAGGGGCGGCACACTGATGATTATCTGATCCCTTATATATATATATTTTTAAAGATTTTGTTTATTTATTTTTAGAGAGGGAAGGGAGAGGGAGAGAGAGAGAGAGAAACATCAATGTGCGGTTGCTGGGGGACATGGTCTGCAACCCAGGCATGTGCCCCGACTGGGAATTGAACCTGCAATGCCTGGTTCGCAGCCCTCGCTCAATCCACTGAGCTACACCAGCCAGGGCTGATCCCTTATATTTTATAGGGAGGAATGAAAATGCCTTTCTATAAACACATTTTGTTTTATGTGGAGCTTGTGTGCATATAGCCCTTTACATTAATGTGTACATATAAACTCTAATGTATATGGAGATGCAGATCATAAAGAGCATGCCTGCAAACGTCACATACAGCTTTACATTTTACTGTCGTGGTTCTAGTAACAAGTCTACACGGAAATGGAATGCGATTCAGTGTGTGTTGTTTCTCCAACAAGAGGTGCAGGAATGCTCTGTATTGTGTCAGTTATGAAAATTGAACTTCTGTCTGTCACATCTGACCCGCCAGTAACTTCTCAGCCTTCAGTCTTCCCCCTGGGTCCACACTGGAGTTTCGTCTCTTCTCTGAGAACGGCACCAGCGGGCCAGCGTTCCCCTTCCCCATATAACTCGTTCTTTGGAAAAGCTTCTATCAAAGACAGACTGGCCGTGTCGCCGGCCCAGGACACAATTTCTGGGCTTTTCCAATGGTGTCAGTTTTAATCTCTGCCACATGGAGATGGGAAAACGTGGAGCGTTTAATAAAAATATTATCAAAAAACCAAGCAGGATCCAGTGTGAGCCCTGCTATAAATAACTTATGAAAAGTGAAAAGATGTTTCTGTTAGCAAATTTAAAATAATCATTAGAATCCTTCAACAGATTGCTGCTAATTAGATTGAGAATTAAACAGCTTTGTGTGACTGTAGAGTTAATTAATAACTCATTACTTTTTTAATAAGCCAAATTCATTTGGAAACAGGAGACAGCAAAGTTGATCATGGATGAGATGTTAGATTGGGATTATTTCTGCTCCCCTTGGTGAGAGACGGTTTAATTAGGGCAGGAGACACATTTGTGTCATGAATGAGTGGCATCCGGAAACCCAGCCATCCAGGAGTGGAGGAAGCAGCAACCGTCATATTCGAAAAGTCTCCTTGGGCCACGTGGAGTTAATAAAAGTTGTGACTGAATCTCCCTCTTCAACTTTTGAATTTCAGTTCACTTATGAAATAATCCCTTTTGAAGTCGTACAGGTTCATCGACACCAGTGTGACTTCCTTCTGTGCCGTATTGATTTTACTCTCACTCCAGATGTACTAGGATCTCACTCAGAAGGCAATCCTCCGTTTCCCTGCCTTCCTTCCTTTCTTTTCACTCCTATCCTCCAGCCCCAACCCCCACACAGCCTCAGATTCCATTATGTCTCCATCTAGTTTTCTGACCCATAGACGACCTTTATAGAACAGCGTGGAGCGGAATGGAGTGGAAGCCAACCAGCGATTTCTGATTTTTGAGGCAAGTGCATTCTCGTTATCCCATATGGAAATTTGCTATTTGCAGGCACCGAGGAGCCCTGTTTCTGCCTCGCAGGCTCCCATCAGTAGTTCTTGGCACCCTTTGGTGCGGGGTAGATTGAATTTGTCTTCTCCGATGGGTATGTGTCTGTCGGAGTGCAGCTTACAAGTGTTCCCAACCATTTTGCCTTCGAGCCAATCAAATAGAGATCATTCATCCTCAGATTCAAAAGAGATGTCAGGTGTCCTCTGCTCGTATGTTACGAGAATGCTCTGGTCCTCTGTTATCAGTGCAGGTCTAGTTTCTGCTGAATCAATAGAAATAATTTGGGTCCCTTTTTCCCCCACCTACATCTGCATATGAGGACATGTTTCCATTCATCTAGATTGGAGACTTCCCACCCGGAGTGGGGGGTAGGTGAGAAGAGAACGTCTTTTTCGGGGAAACGTTACAAGTCCTGCCTGGCGACGAGATGATGCCCCCCCTTGGCACTGGACCGTGGCATGCAAATGAGTTTTCATTTTTTAAACAGATGCTGTGGCTGACCACGACACATGAAAGTCTGGTAACTAGGAGCCATTTCCGAGCTGTTTGTCCACTCCAGGAATAATTAGCATGGCCTGTTTCTCCAAAAGGTGATTAATTCTCAGAATAATCCATTATACAAATTTTTCTCCAGATCAGTTTGATGCTATCCTTTCCAAATGAGGACTTGGCTTCTCCAACTCTGCTTTTGAGATTTTGCTTCATACCGGATTATTTTTTTCTTCTTGAAACAGTTCTGTTCTTTAAAACAGATCACAGAGCCCGGATCTCCAGTAAAGGACTAAGGAGTCGCGTTGTGGGACCATCCGTGAGGAGTGGTCAGAGCGGTGTGAACACAGCGTCTGTTGCCTGCTAACCGCTGGTCCCTGGCTGCTTCTCTGCCCCTTGGCTTTGACTCGCCCCGTCCACGCGGTAGTTTGTGCTTCCTGACCCTCCCTGGAGTCAGTCCCCTTTCTTCTTCTTCTTCTAGCCATTCCCAACAACGGAGACATAGTAGGTGCTTCGAAAATGTTCGGTGGGTTCGTTGGTGTTGGATAAGTGTGCCCCACCCACAGCACCCTCAACGCTCACCCTCGGTGTCTACACAGGTTTCCTGTTTAACCTCCTTCCTTCTTCTCTTGCTGCTCCAAAATCCATTTCCTGGGACAAGCCTACTAAATGTTTTATTGAAATCTGCCATATATAGGGCGGGGCAAAGGTAGGTTTACAGTTGTGAGTACATGAAACACAGTTTATTCTGTTATTATTACTTATTAATTATTGTATGATTTTTCCATATGAACACTTGTAAACCTCCTTTGCCCACTCCTGCACACAGAAGAGGACATGCTCCTTAAATGTTTACAAACTGAAGACAGCCACGTACACAGAACCCTGATGAAGACATAGGATATTATTAGCCTTCTGTATGCTCCGGCCTGTCCCTTTGTCATTATTGTCCCCTGAAACATAACCACTACCCTAATGCTGGCACAATTTTGAAATCATCCACCAGATTTTGTCAGTTTCCTACTTAAAATTCCTAATAGCTTCCCATTGAGCTAAAGTCGAACTTCTTACCGTTTTGTTTTAGACCCTTGCATTCATTCTCCACTCATTTCCCACTCTCTCTCTCCCCTTCTCTCCTATTATCCAGCCACACTGGCCACCCTGTCGCTTCTTAGATCATGCCAAGTTCCTCCTCAGCCTCAGGCCCTTAGCACATGCTGAGCTCCCTGCCTGGAGTGCTGTTTCTCCAGATACCTTCCCCTTTCAGGCCTTAGCTTCAGTGCCACCACCTCTGTGGGGCTTTCCTCACCCACCTGGCCTGAAGTGGCCTTTCTCATATAGTCCCCCTCCGTCACATCTCCTAATTCTTCCCATAATGGCTTCTCACTGTCTCTGTAGTATCTTGGTGTTTTTGTTTTGCTCTTTCTTTTTGCTTTTTACCTGTCTGCTCAAGTGAAGAGAGGGACCGTGTCCGACTCGTTCACTGCCATATCCTCTGCCCCTTGTACAGTAGGTGCTAAGTAAAGACCGGAGGAATAAATGGACACAAAGCAGGCTGAGTATCAATGTCCAATCTTGAGGGACCGAGGCAGGGAGTGAAGTCATGTCCCACAGTGGGAGGCTCAGAGGGGAAGTCAGGCGATCTCCCGGTCCTGGTGGGCACCCGTGGTTCATGAGCCCCGGACACGTTTGAGACATCGTGTGTTGTGAGTTTTGAGTGGCATACACTGCCACTTTCCAGTTGAGTAATCAGCAAGAGGGCTGGGCCCCCAGCCCATTTTGTGGTGTGGCCACTGTCTGCTGTGTTTTCTGTTCTCCTCTCTATGATGAGGTCTGGTCCCTTTCCCGTGCTGTCCCGATACGATCATTCACACGACCACAGTCCTTGCATAGTGAGGCTTGCTTCCTCCCCATTGCGTTACTGTGCATTGGAGAGTAAGGAAAATGCAGAGAAAGGGAAAGAAAAATAAAATGGGAAACTCAGCAAGGGCTCGACCTCCTTAGCCAGCTTCTCTGGTATGGGAGTCCAATTTACTGTGGGGGGTGGGGGCTGGTCTTGGAATTTCAGTGACTGTATCCTAGATCGGTGCCAGAAGCGATACATTCGGCTAATGCATTTTTTATTACTCTAAAACAGAGACTTAAAGTAGATGAGGTTATTTGCATTTTTTAAAAAGGCTTTTTAGATTTCAGAGCTTGAAAATGCTGTTTGTCCCGTCGCCTGTCTCAGAGCAGTGATTTTCGTACCCTTAAGATGGTGTGTCTAGTGAAGACGTTTACTTTGTTTTCCACGTTGCTGGCTTCAAGTGCGTTTTCCCCTCGTCTCTCTCTGCGGCGCCGTGGAATTTGCCGTGCTGTGTTTTGAAGAGGTCCTCAAAAGCGGATAAGGGCAGCACTTGTCAAAGACTCAGGAGAGGGCAGCTTCTTTGTCTGCCTCGAGTCGCTGCCCCAACCCTGCCTCTCAGGTCACTTTGGGTCATCAGTTGCTGTGTAACAAACAGACCCCCAGATTGAGAGACTGAGTAGCAGTGTGTTCTTGTCTCTCAGGGTGCGGTGGGCTGCCCGGTCTCAGCTGGGCGCTCCCTTCTCCGGGTCGTTAGGAGGCTGGACAGAGGGTGTTGGAACTGGAGTCGTGCACAGGCTCTGCCTGCTGGGTGTCCACGATGGCTCCCACGCACGATTGGCAGCTGATACTGGGTGTCAGCTCTGAACTCAGCTGGGACCGTCCACCAGAGCCCCCACAAGTAGCTTCTCGCAGTGCAGTGACTGAGCAACTTGCCTCCCCAGAGGCAGGAAACACAAGATGGCAGGGAAGTGAGGAGCTATGCCTGGAGTCAGCCCAACATGATTTCTGCCACGTTCTACTGGTCAACAAAGGCAGAGCTCTGCCCCGCTCCCCCATCCAAGGGGTGGAGCCATAGACTCTACCTCTTGATGGGCGAGTGTCCAGATCACTTTGCAGAAGAACTCATGGCAGTGTTGCTGCCATCTTTGGAAAAGACAGTCTGCTGTGCTTCCCCCTTTCTACAGCTTCCTCTCCCTGCGGTTCTTCCAAAAGACTGTGGGCTTTGAGGGTGATTCCCTATATCGAGCAATTGCCCAGAATTAATTCACTACTGACCTCTGCATGTTTAATGTATCAGATAAACAATTGTGTCTAATTATAAAAGGTGTCAGATTGAGGTGCCATTTGTTGCCACACTTTACACACACACACACACACACACACACACACACACGAACTATATTGAATTTTGTGTTGTAGTTCTGGGGTCCTGTTACCACCATGTAGGAACCAGGTTCCTAAAGATCCGTCCTTTACCTGCTGCATTTAGATAACCCTCGAAAGTAAACTTGTTTAAATTTCTCCTGGCATTGTGTAATTGTGATATTGATCCTCTGAGTTGAGAACCAAGTGCGTGCTAATGCAGCCGACGCATTCCCTCTGCCTGTTGCGACATTAACCAGCAAGCCAGAACTTGGTGGTAAATGACTGTCGTTTTTTTTTTTTTCTGTTATATCATTTATTGCAACTTTTAGAAAGGCCTACTGGAAGAGGGCCTTTTTTATTCTTTTAGCCAGCTGACGTGAAATTCTTCAAGCTGTGTTGCCATGTTAGTTTTCAGGAGAGATTTGTCAAGTGAATTGGTAAATGCATGTTTTTCTCCTCTTCCTGGCTGCCTTTTCTTCCAGCAAAGTTTTCTAAAGGTGAGGAATCGCTGAGAAGATGAGGTGTCCACCCGTCCACCCGCCGCAGACTGGCTGTCTCCCACACACCCCTTGCCACATATCAATCTGAGATGACTTCCCCTCACTTGACTCTGCTGGAAGAATTTGAGTTCATTTCACTTGCAAATTCTTTAAAGTGGTCTGCATCTTCTTCTCCTTTTAAGTGGAAACAGAAAAGTTAAAATGAAATTAAGGAAAATATGTTTATTTAATGTCAATGTTCGCTTTTCTCATGCATGTATCTTTTTAAACTGGAAGAAATCTGGGTGGAGGAATGTTAACTCTTTCCCTTTTGTTTGATGATTCAGTGGAGCACGGGGCTAGAAGGGATCTTGGGAGAACCAGCGCACACCAAGGAAGGTAGCCGATGTCGCTGATGAGGCCCAGAGACAGCAGGCAGTTAGCTCAGGGCAGCACAGCGGTTCAGGGGTTGTGACGCTCTGCTGGCTGCATCAGGCTGCTCCTGCTCGTTGTTGCCCTGTCTGCTGTCTGGTCGAGGGCAGCTTTGTCTTACCCAGGACCTTTCTGTCTGGGGCAGCCCCCCAGTGACCCGCTTCCCTTCCCCGGGCCTGTAGCGTCCTTGCAGATGAAGGGCCCCAGTGCGTTCAGGGCCCTGGACATTGGAAACTAGCATCTGGCCTGTGGAAGAATGAGTTAGTTTGAGGCTCCACCTTCTCAACCACTCAAGTATGGACCACTTTCCACTAGGGTTAAAGGACGAGAAAGCAGCTGTCCTCAAAATCCTGTCGTGAGCTATCATTATATACTGTCTCTTTTTTTAAATCCTCGTGTGAAGATATGTTTATTGATTTTAGGGAGAGTGGGGGGACTGGGGCAGAGAGAGAGAGAGAGGAGCATTGATGTGAGAGAGAAACATCTGTCAGTTGCCTTCTTGTACGTGCCCTGACTGGGGATCAAACCTGCGACCTTTTTGTACAGGGCACAACACTCCCACCGACTGAGCTGCCCCACCAGGGCTACACTATCTCATTTAATGTTTATCTTCACGTTGCCCCTTTGCTGTAACGGATCCCGTGAGAAAGGGCAGAGATTGAATTACTGATCAACTCAGTAAATCATTGGCCCTCGTAAAGGAGGGAGGATCGGGGAAACAAAGCTGGAAGCATCTGATCTCACCTGTACAGACCAATGCAATAACCGTACGTGCATCGGAGTCATCCAGACGGCTTGGGAAGGCTTAGATTGCTAGCCTTCCTCCCAGGGTTCCTGATTCAGCGGGCTGGAGGGGGCTGAGACTTTGCATTTCTAAAATGCCTCCACTGAAGGCGTTGGATGGAAGCCCCTCACCCCTGGCCTGAACCATACTCTCCCTTCCCCTGGTTATCTGGCCGTGTTCTAGGACCTTAGCTTGTTGGATGAAAGCTAAGTTTCTCTTGCAATGCCTGATTTTAATTAACATAAGAAGGCTTTGGAAACGAGGGTCCCCGTTGGTATTCTGCACTCCTGAATGGCCAGGTACTTGAGCATAGTATTCTACGTGAGAAACAATTAGAGGATGATTTGAAATGGGATGTAATTAAGAGCACGGCAGCCACCACACTTTATTGGACATCTGCTGTGTGCGTTATGTGCATTATCTATTTAATACTCGCAAGAGCCTTCGAGGTAGGCGTTGTGATGCTATCCACGTTTTACGGAGGAGGAAATGAATTCTGCGGAGAGTCTGCCTTAGTGAGTTATGGAGCCGAGATGAGACTTTGTCAGTCTTCTGCCACGTTATGCTTTTAAGTGACATTATGCAATCATTTAGAAGTCCGGAGAGTAAAGATGTCCCCCATGATGCCCATGGCGTCAGCTGCAATAGCAAGTCCCGTCGACTGAGCGCCTCCTCTGTGCCCGACGCGGTGCTGAGTGTTTCGAGTATCTCCCAGTGTTTAAACCGCATCCCTCGCCAGCAAGGAAGGTCGCTGTTGCTTCTGTTTTGCGGGGGCTGTGGTGGCTCAGGGAGGTTGGTTAAATAGCTCTCCTGAGATCACAGTTGGTGAGTGGCAGAGTCAGACTTTCAATCTGGGTGTGGTAGGTTTCAAAGCCCAGGCCCTTGGCCGCTGTGTCTTGTTGACTGGCTGGATGAGACGTAACCCCAAGAATTTTGCCTGGCTCCCTGGGGAGTGGTGACATAGCTGGTGGCCCTAGAGGTCTGGGTAGCAGAGTAAGTTTGGGGAAAGAGATTCATCAGACATGGCGAGCTAGAGGAGTTTCACCAAAGTCTCGTTAAAGACCCGACTGCCTTCTGTGCCGGGCCCTGCGTTCATGGTGGTGGTGGAAAAGGGCAAGACTCCCAATGCTGACATTTTCGGAGCTGTGTCCTGTGACCCAGGATGAACGATTTAAACAGTAGGTCTTAGAGCTGACTTCAGAATGGTGACGTCTTTCTTGATTTCTGTTGCCTCGCTGTAGAGCGGCGAGGGTGAAGGCAACCTCTGGAATCCATGGAAAGTGCTAGAAATGCCGGAGACTGGTGAGTCTACTCGCTGTGTGAAGCCTCCGCTCCCGTGCCTTGCTCTGCGGTGCCCGTTGTCCCCAGGATATTAGAGGAGAGACAGGAGTCCAATGCTTACTGCGGCTCAGGTCCCTTCCTAAGAGGAGTTGGAGATGAACCCGGGGTAGACTGTTCATCAGGGTACTGGGGTTTCTCAAGCCTTGCTCTCTATTATCCCTCCCCTAAGGAGATGTTTAAAAAAAATTTTTTTAAACTAACCCCTTCTCTCCATGAAATTAAGTGGCATAAGATTTTGTCAGGTAGGGCTGCGCTAGGGAGGGCCACAGACCCTTGTGACATCTAAGATTATTTTGCTCCTACCCCCATGAACAATTTGGGCTCCTTTGGGGTGATACTGCCCCCACTGAGGGCACAGGAGTTCTGTGAAGCTTTGTGGAGTCCAGGAATGGAGTGTCCACATCGGGGTTTAGTGTAGGGGTACAAATCCTCCTTCTGCATGGCTGCACTGAACCCCTGGGATTCTCACGGGGCTCTCAGCAGAATTTCTAAAATTTGCCTCTGGCTGTCCCTTGCAACACAGCACATGGTTTTGGGAAAGTGACTTGTCCCGACCAGCGTGTCTTTATCAAGAGTGTAGGTTATACCCTGGCTGGTGTGGCTCAGTGGGTTGGAGCACCATCCTGTCACTGAAAGGTCGCCGGTTCGATTCCTGATCAGAGCTTGATCCCCAGTTGTGGTGTGTGTAGAGGGCAGCTGATTGGTGTGTTTCTTGCATAAATGTTTCACTCTCTCTGAAATGAGAATAACATAAACCTCTTTGAGAAAAAGAAAAGAGAGTGTAGGCTGCTATTGTGTCTGTGCTCCTGGAGTGTCTAACCTCACAGGGCTGGCTGTCTGACCTGAAGTTTCCACCAGTGCTTTGGGAAGAAGGTGCGGCCTGATTGGGGCGGATCCGGGCCGTGAGAACAGTGGGGCCAGACTCTGCCCTCTGCACTTGTCTGGGGGACCCGGTGGCCAGAGATCAGTGTGGACCCCCTCCGCTAGGGACAGGGGATGGGTGAGCCTTTGTGGGGTACGTGAATTTATGGGGTTGGTGGTTGAGCAAACCGGCATGGATGGGGGGCGTGGCAGCAAACACAGGCCACTTGGCTGAAGGGGCTGACATTCCATCTCTGGTCGCTTCCTTTTCCCGCTCAGTTCTAATCTCGTCCTGACTTTCCCTCTGAGTTTGCGTTCCCATCGGTTATTTTCTTCCTTGGCCTTTATTTCTCTTTTCTATATTATTACCCTGTTTTTCTCTCTCTGTGTTAGTTTTGCTTCTCCTCCAAACACACCGTGAAACAAGGATTTGGGGGCAGGTAGTTGATTCTAGGGGTGATCCCAGGTAGCACCCGATAGAGAGAGGGGCTGTGAGACAGGGAAGTGTGGGAAGCCCACGCGGGCGTGTTAACGAGTGAGTTCCTGTGTGGGCAAGTGGAGCGGAGTCTGCTGGGGGCCTTCCCAGAGACGGAAACACGCCAGGACTCCCCCCAAGGGACACAGCGGAGGCTGGGTGTTTCTCCACCAACCGTCACCTCCAGCCTGCTCTGCCCCCATGGCCAGAAAACGCCCTCGCACCAAGACTTAGGTCGCCGCTGGTGTGCACAGGAGCCTCCTGCAGACAGTGGCTTCGTGGAGCATCGAGGGGATGTGGGTGCTGACTGTGTCTGCCGTACTCTTGTCCTCGCTTTCTCTGGCTCTTCACATCTCAGTGTCGAAATGAAGTAAATGTTTTGTTGGACTTACTGCAAATACACTTATATTGTGTCCTGTTCCCAATGTAAAAATGAAGTCAGCCGAATATTTCGTTTCCATGCACTGCTTATGCACATTGAAAAAATTATTTGGGCCCTGGCTGGTGTGGCTCAGTGGATTGAGCTCGGGCTGTGAACTAAAGGGTCACTGGTTCGATTCCTAGTCAGAGCACATGCCTGGGTTGCAGGCCAGGTCCCTGGTGGGGGCCATGTGAGAGTCAACTGCACATTGGTATTTCTCTCCCTCTCTTTCTCCCTCCCTTCCCCTCTCTCTAAAAATAAATAAATAAAACCTTAAAAAAATTATCCGGGGCAGGGCGTGAGTGTGTGTGTGTGTCTGTGTGTGTGAGCTCTGAGGAAAAGCTGGTCTTCCTTGAAATTTAAGTACATTGGATATATAATTGAAACATCCAGCCTACAACTTTGTTTTTTTTTTTCTGTTCCCGAGAGCTCCTACTCCCATGACACTGCCAGGCTGGCAGGACAGCTGTGATCGGAGTCAGCCCTGAGCAGGCAGCCGTGCTGAATGAGCAGACCCAGAATTCCCCAGTGTTTCTCTATGTCCAACACCTGGGCATCTGTGGACACGTAGGTTATGTCCTCAGTTTTCTAAATTACCTTTCAAACATTAGAGAAGATATTTGACGACAGGGACACGATCCTAGTAATACTTTATTTGGAATTTACCATCTGTCCTGTGGCGAATGTTTCGCCATATTACCTCATTTGATCATTAGAACCGTGAGCCGTGCTTTAGAATTTCCATTTTACAGCTTGAGAGACTGAGGTCTAGGAAGGCGCCATGGCTTTGCCTGAGGTCACAGCCACTAAGAGGTGTGGCTGGGATTGGAACCCACGTCTGCAGGCTCCAGACTGCACTCTCTCCGGTGATACTGTGCTCATGCCAGACCTTGACGCTCCGCGTACTCAGGAGCCCGCTCCGTGGTTTTCACCTCGGAGAGTGTTTGACGCACATTGTCTCCTGTGGGACTCCACCCGAGGCAGATCCCATGAGGTCTCTTTTTCCTGGTACCATTGAGGACACAACTTGAATTTCCTTGTTTTTGTTTCCTTTAGAGGGAATGCTGTCTAAATCTACTTTACACTTGGTCGTGAATGTGTGTGTTTCCGTGAAAGGAAACCTAAGAAGTTAGCCATGTGTTTTGTCTCCCGAGCACCAGACATTCCTTCGACCTTGTGTATTATTTAAAGTTGGGGTACAATTTGGATAGTTCGTGGCACCTTTGGCTTTGCCTGGAAATTTTAGTATTGAACTCTTCAACATTTTAGCCGCCACCACTACTACACACGCACTCACACTCACAGAGCCACGTGCATATACATTTGTGTGTCAGAGGCAATTGTCTTTATACTTCCGCCACCTTGTCTTGCCCGGATTCCATCTCATCGTGCACTGTGTGGCCGCCGACACGTGCCCTGTGAGTGTGTGCACCGCTCTGTCCTTGTCGGGTTGCGAGTCTCTCCTCACCGCTGGGCTGCGAGCTCCATGGTGACAGGGCCTGGGATGAGAGTCTCTTCCGTCCCTGACCCTACCTCTGGGCCAGGAATGAAAGAGACATTTGTGATGGTTTTGGAAGGAAAACCGCGTGGATGCAGCCCAAGGCCTAGGGGGAGCTTCAGGTTCTATTGCGAGGCCTGTTTTGATGATGCTTGAACTCGCTCCTTCTTTGAATTCACAGACAGATCTGGGTGTTGCCTGGGTTTAAGGCAACGCTGCACTGACCCTGTGCAGGGAGGTTACTTTCTGTCCATATTCTTGAATTTCTAAAGGGGGCTGTCCTTGAGCGGGTAAAGCTCTCCAAGTAATAGACACAGTCCTTCCTTCCAGGAGTGGTTGTGTCCCTGTTACGTGCCAGGCACTGGGCGAGGCCTGTGGGGGCTTCCGGGGAAAAAAAACCACAGTTCTGGCCCTCTCGGGGCCCAGATTAACGAAAGAGAAGGCCTGAGAACCGAAGTAGTGGCCCAGGGGGGGAAGAGTCAGTGCTGGGGGATGTGGGCGGGGCAGCATTTCCTGTACGTGCTCCATTTCCATTGGCTGCTGCGTTTCCTGCGGCTGCTGCTGGCTGAGTGGGGGGCAGTCACAGTTCTCAAGAAAGGGCTGTTCAAGCCGGGCCTGGCAGGACTGCATGTGCAGGAATGGGAATGAGACTTTTAGGAAGTCTTAACTGCAAGTTAAACATTGATTTTGGTAACTGTGGGTCTGTGATAAACTCCCACATTTCAGTTTATCGTGAGGCCCCTTGGGCTTCTTTCCATCATTGGGGGTGGGTGGGCTGGCTGCCTGGCACCAGACCCCACAGCCTGGAGGGAACCTGCTGTCTCAGCCCTGTTCACATGGCTGGTGGGGGAGGGGGCCGGTGGGGGACCTTGGGGGTCATCTTCAGCAGCCTCCTGCTTCACCTGGCACAGCCTGGGCATTGCACTGTGCCTGCATCTTGTGTGCCTATTGTCACGAGCTGATTTTCATGTAAGAAGGGACATTTGGGGGCTTTTAAAGACACACAGAGGATACTGTGGGTCACAAAGACTCCTGTGCTTTGTGTTCTAAGGCACTGTGGCTGGGGTTTGGCTATCTTGTCACTGTCTGGGGTGTGCCCGAGCTACCCCCTTACCCTTGGGCCTATGTGTCTTCCTCTTCAAAATGAATGTGGGAAGAGGGATCCCCGTTTGCCTGCTGTCCCCCAGACTCGGAGAGTCCACAGAGTGCAGTGTTTGCCATCCCGGGGGAGCCTGGCTGCCTGGGTTTGAATCCCATCACCGTCCACAACCAGCTATGTGACCTTGGGCAAGTTACTCAGCCTCTCTGTGCCTCCATTTCTCCAGCTGCCGATGGAACCTTCTTGGCATCTTGTCATAGAATTGTCACGAGGATGGAAAGAATGAACAGTGCCTGGCACAGAGTAGGTACCTTGTGTTAGCTCTTACTACTGTCTTGTGGACATTATCATCAACTTTGCTGTCCTTGCGCCTGTCATTCTGAGTGGTGCTGGTGGGCCAGGTGCTCACGATGCCGCTGGAAGGTCCCTTTGGCTTAACTCCATTTTCTGAGCCAGGTTAGGTGGCTTGCCTGCCGTTGCACAGCTGTAAGCCACAGAGCTGGGGTTTGGGCCAGCCTTTTCCTGACCCTCAGCCTGCACCTTATTCACTGCCTCAGGCTTCCCTTTCCGTGGGACCCTTTCATGCCTCCCTTGCAGGGCTTCACTTGGACCCAGGGGGCTGAGGCCCACGTGCGGCTGAAGCAGGCACTTGCTGAGGCCAGCGCCACCAGTCGGCTTGGAGAGAGCTGGTTTGCCCGCTGTCCTGAGTGCTCTTCTGCACATGGATTTATGGTTGCCATGGCCCCCTGGTGCTTTGGAGCCCTGGCTTTCTAATTTAATCTCCTCCAAAGTACCTGGGGGGCTTCCAGTCTCCTCAGCCAGCAGCCTCCTGCCCTCATCCCAGCTACCTGAGAACTGGGGCCTCCTCTGGTCCCCATAGGCATGCCAAGCCATAATGAGCTGGCCTGCCCACTGATACACTGGATTCCAGCCGGGTCCAGCCAGCCCCTGGGGGGCTGTGAAGGATTGTCTGGCCTTCTCCGTCCATCTGGAAGGGCCCTTGTTAGTATTCCGGGCAGGCAGAGCTGTGGACGGGGAGCCTGCTGGGCTGAGAGCTGGCCAGCAGTGGAGGAAGCGCTTCTGTCTAGAGCTCTGGAAGGAGGAGTGGGGCGCAGGGCCCCTGTGCGAGGCTTTCTCTCGGGAGCCGACTCCTGGGGGGCTTTTCTGGGCTGTCACCCTGGGACCAGCCTTTCCTCACATGCCATTTAATAGCTTGGATCACCTAAGGAAGGAGTGTACAAACCTGGCTGCTCTGACCGTGTCGAGAAGAGAAGACGTGTGATCTGATCTCCTGTCTGCAGTCAGGTGGTGGGGAGAGGGGAGGGAGGAGAGGGAAAGAGAGTGACAGCCTGGAGGGTGGGCAGAAGTTCGGGGTGGGCAGGCGAACCACGCTGACACACCCAGACCCCATGGGCCTCCTGGCCTGAGTCCCCAGAAACGTGGAGACTGTGGGCCCCAGAGCTTGCGTTTTCCCACAGGTGCTGAATTCTAATCCCGTCCAGCTAACTCTAATTCTAATTCTAACTCTGTCAGTCATTTAACCTCCATGCTTCTCAGTTCTCAGCTGTAAAGCCGAAAAGTAATAACAGTGATTTAGCTCTCAGAGCTGGTGGGACACATTACTAATGGCAGGTGGAAGTACAAGATATCACTGGGTGTGAAGTGGCTTGATAGCAGGCCAGCCAGCCAGCCAGTGTGTCTGGAACGGGAGCCCCAGGTGTGGACACTGCCCAGGCTTCCAAGGGGGGGGGCCCTTAATTTCCAAATGCAGAGAATGCCTGCGTCTCTCAGCGCTGTACCCCGAGTCCCTGACCTCTCCATGGTGCTGTCCCTGCTCCCACCCCACAAGCCCTTTCAGGCTGCTGGGCCTCTGCATAGCCCGTGTCCGTCAGAGCTTAGTACAAGCATCTTCCCCTTCTAGAATTCTCCCCCAATGACCTGCTCTCATCCACTGTGATGCTTGGTGTACACTTTTCTTATCCCGTTTATGGCCAGGTACACTGCCTGTCTTAATGTTCATTCCACACACACACCTTGAGCACTTACTATGAGAGGGCACTGCTCTAAATGCTGGAGATGCACCCACGACCTCGACAAAGACTTCCAGCCATGGGCGCCGAAACGTGAGAGGGCAAAAGACATAGGGCTGTGCTGAGTTCTCTGCAGGACAGGGGCAGGATGAGGGGGACAGAAGGGGACGGCGGTCACTTGGACATGGTATTCGGGGAAGGCTTCTCAGAGGAAATGGCATTTAGGCTGAATCCTGGAAGATGAGGAGGAGGAAGCCTTGCAAAAAGCCCAGGGAACAGGATCCCAGGAATGGGGAACAGCACGCATGGGGGCCCTGAGGCGGGAGAAGGGCTCTGTGTGTTCAAGGAGCCGAGAGTAGGGCCACATGGCTGAGTGACATGGGTCATTAGGGAGTGGGACAGGAACCAGATCTGGACCTTGCAGACCACGGTTAGCAGTTTAGATTTCTTTTCTTAAGTACAATGGGAAGTCATCAGAGCCTTGAAGGCAGGAAAGTTACATGAACTGATGCAGCTTTCTAGGGTTCATTCTGGCTGCTTTTTGGAAAATAGCTTAGAGGGACATGGAAGAAATTGGATGACTGATGTCAGAATTGATTTAAAATACTGACCTGGCCCTGGCTGGTGTGGCTTAGTTGGCAGGAGCATTGTCCTGAAGACAAAGGTCACAGGTTTGGTTCCCGGTCGGAGCACAAACTTGCATTGCTGGTTCAGCCCCCTGCAGGGGCACGTGTGGGAGGCAGCCGGTTGCCGTTTCTCTCATCAGTGTTTGTTTCCCTCCCTCCCCACTTTCCCCTCTCTCTGTGACCAACAGACATGTCCCGAGGTGAGGATTAAGGGAAAAAACAGGAAGGAAAAAAAAGAAAAATACTGACTTGTACATGTGTGTGGGTGTGAGTGTGCATGTGTGCGTGCACAAGTATTCATGTTGTTGAATTCTGCAAAGAAGATTCTTTTCTTTTTTGAGACAAATAACCCGTGTTAGCAAAAGCTGTGTAAGTTCCTGGGAGATTTGGAAGTAGTGGGGAGAAGCAGCTCAAGGTACCTCAGAATCTTACCGAATGTTTGGAAGACTTTCAAAATATGCAAATTGTAAAGCCAAAGCAAACTTTGGAGCATTTAGGCCCCACCTGTCCTGATATCTGAAAAGAGATTTGCATACCAAGTGGAAAAGTTACGGAGTTTAGTCTTGGTAATAAGCAAAAATGTCCTGCCCACTCATCTCTCTTCCTACATAAAGTGCTTTTCCTGATTTGAGTTTTTCTTTTAATGTTTGTTTTGTTGGTTTTTTTTTAAATAAATAACACAGACTCATTATGTAAAATTTAAAAAGAGAAAATGTGAGAATATCTCGGAATTCTGGTGCAAACACTGCTAAGCACTTGGCTTGTCGTCATCCCTCCTTGCGTACGGGCTTGCGTTGTATGTACGCTGAGACTGTAAAACTTCGTGAGCTGCTTCCTTCCCACAACGTTGTAAAGCATTTACTCGTTGTACCAGTCAGGATGGGCTAGGTTGGGCTGCAATAACAAATAATCCCCAAGTCTCAGTGGCTTTAAACAACAAAACTTTATTTCTCTGTGGCTGGCGTGTCTTCTAGGGTGGCTTGGAATCTCTGTACTGGGTCCTCTTTACTTGGCAATGCATGGAAATGAAACAGTTGTCATCTGCTCCACGGTTGCTCACGATAGCAGGTGGAAAGAACTCTCCGGAGTGCCTCACGTCAGCATTGAGATGTCCTGAATGGAAGTGGGATATCACTGTCACGTGAGCTCATTGGCCAGAACTAATCACGTGGTCCCCTTCAACCACAGGGAGGCCAAAGAGTATAGTTCCATCATAGGCTATGAAAGCTGAGAGCCAAAAATATTTGGTGAGCAGTATTAATGTCTACATGCCATTCATGCCTCTCATTTACGAAATTGCAAAAATACTTTTGTAATATATTATTACAAAATATTGACATGCGCATGGAAAATGTATTTGTAAATAATGAATGGTGAATTTCGAGTTTTCTGTTGGGGGGGTGCCTTTCTGCTGCCCTATCTGGGGAGCTCCTGCTCATCCACTCTGACGCGTATGCACACCTGGATGTGCCAGGCCCCTGGGCTGCCCTTGATCAGTGGGGCGTGGAAGCCAGTGGCTACATGTTCCCATCTTCCTTCCCTGAACAGATGTTCTCCTAGGGTCCCTAGTGGGATGCAGCCCGGGTTGTTTCGGTGGTGATCAGCCCTGTAGGAAGTACACCCTTGGTTTGACTTTCCATCCCTGCTGTTCCATGCTTCCCAGTGCTGCAGACCTGTTACCTGGGATCACTTCCTAAAGTAAAGGACCCCTCACATGCCCCTGTCTTATGCTTTGCATTTTAGGAAAACCTGAGCAAGAGAGACAGGAGTGCCTCTGCAGTTAGAATCGTTCCCCTTAAAAGTTCCAGGCACCGGGGTCAGATGAAATTGCTTTCTTTACTGTTCCATCTATTCTAGAATCACGGCGTGTTGGATTTTGACACTGCTGGGATCTAACTTTCTCGTACAGTTTTTCGTTTGCTAATTGTCTTTCATTTTTCCTGGTGGTGGAGGAAGCAGGTGCCTTCTTCCCTGCGTCGCCAGCACCTTGCAGCTGCTCAGTCACACCCCCTGTGAAGGGTGTGAATGTCTTCTGCCTTCCTGGGGCCT
>PVIA01008748.1:0-68310 GCA_004024845.1 Tonatia bakeri | reverse complement strand
AAAAAAAAAAAAAAAGATTTCCAGAGTCATTCATCTAGGAAAGATGCCAGGAAATGCAAGGTGGGAAAGTGGAAAGGGATTGTCTTCTCTTGATTTCAACTTGAGAATTCCTAGAAGTCTGCAAACTCCTGTTGGCTGACAGGTGTAAAAAGTGGCCTACCCCATGTAGGAGACTGAAGTCAAGGCAGAGATTTCAGACAGAATGTGAATGTCCCTGAGATCAAGCTGTTACTTTGCAAAGCAATTATCTGGATTCATGACACTCCAAATTTTTCTCCCTGTTGCTGGCTGTTCTTTCTTAGTCTCCTAAAGCCCCTCCTCCCAATTACATTCTCTAAAAGAGGGCCTATATCTCAAGGTTCCATTTAGTTACTCTCTTCAGTTCCTCTGAGTAGTTTCATCTACTCAACTAGTTCCAACATAAGGTTTAGATTTTCCTGCAGACACATGAACTCACACATCTGCCTGCTGGACACCTTCGCTTGCACACCCTACAGACACCTCAAACTCAGCACGTCCAAAACTGAACTCATTCCCCTTTCACTTGTATTCCCTATTCCTATGTCCGCCATCTCAGCAGAGATGCCACCACCCACCCCGGTGTCCAAGGCAGTAAATGTGTCATCCTTGATTTCTCTATCATTCTTGAGCCCTCACAGTCCACTAATCACTTGTCTACTCCCCTCTCTTCCCTCTGCCACCACATTAATTTTAGCCACCATCATCTAGCAACTAAGATTTTGCAATTGCTTCTTAATTAATCTCCCTGCCTCCAGTCTTGTCTCCCTCCAAGCTATTTTCTATGCTGCAGGCACAGTCATTTTTCTAAGATGTGATTCTAATCACAGGTTACTTTCCTGCTTAAAAGCTTTTGATGGCTACCCTGAACTCTCTGAATAAATTTCAACTTCCTCTGCATCGTAAGCAAGACTTTCCATTATCCTTCCCTGGTCTACTTTGTCTCTAAACATTTGGAACTCTATGCCCAGCCTGCTGGACTACCTGCAGTCCTAAACATGTCCCACGTCCTCTGAAGACTGGGCTTTTGCACCTGCTGCTCCTTCTGAGAACGCACTCCCCTCCTTCCCCACCAAATCTCCCTTTGCCTTGTCAACGCCTCCTCCTCCTCCTCAGGTCTTTGCCTGGCTATGACCTCCCCTGGGAAGGCGTCCCTGTCTTCTGGACTTCAGGCAATGGTCCCATTTGGTACTGGGTCAGGGTACTTGGGTGGATGTGGTTTTCCTCTGCCCTAGCAGTGGTAGCAGTTATGGTGAATGAGTCCCAAGGAGAGCAGCAATCTCAGGAGAAAAGTTCAGGTCAGCAATGGTGTTACCCAAGATTCTCGTTCCTATTTATTTTCAGTAAGGAGAGTAGAATAGATATCCCTTCCTGCACTTTCAAATTCCCACGCTGTCCAGTCGCATTACCTCCTTCCCATCATACACAGTGGAAAAACTGCTTCTATTTTTCCAAACTAACCTGTGACATTGATCCTATTCCTACTTTCCTTCTTTTGTATTCCATCTCTTCTTTCTCCCAAAACAAAGTGTTCCTAATACAGAACCACCAAAAATCTCCTTTCCTTAGTACTGAGCCCCCTAAAATTACTGTCTCTTCCTTCCCCTTTTCACTGGTAAATTTAGTTATAGGAGTACTCTATTTTGCTAGTTTCTCATCTTTATCTCAGATTTTCTCCTCATCCAATTTCTCCCCTCATCTACTGCGCCCGTGAAACTGTTGCTCACCTAGGTCGTTAGCAATCCCTAACTTGTTAAATCCAAAAAAAGGCTCCTTTTTAGTATTTGCCCCACCCTGAACTCTCTTCAGCATCTAACATTGCTGACCACTCTCCATTCCAATCCCTCTTCTTAGGAAATTTTCTTTTGCCTTTGAAGGCTTGTGTGTTTCAGGGTTTTTCCTTTGACCCTTCTAATCATTCTTTCTCTTTGGCTAGCTTTAGGAGTCTTTGACTCTCTCTTCTCCTGCAAGTCATCTACCCCTTGGTTTGCCGCATAATTGTCTTGTCTCCCTAGCTCTAATCTCGCCCCTCCTCCCCAACATGGGGGAGGGCATTCTAGAGCATAGACGCAGTGTTGTTGGTATGCCTAGGAAAGGCTTGTGGAGCGGTACCACACAGAACTAGGCCTAACAGCAGTGACCACACTGGCCTTCTCCCTCTGCAGCACCCACCCTTACCACTGTCACTTCTCAACCTCCTCAGCCTCTTCCCTGCCTCTTCGCTATGGGTTGGGTGACATAAATTGCTGCAGCACTGTCTCTGGAAAAAACAGCATGTTCCAGCTCATGAGTCCTCTCTAACTTCAAACGTGCTTTTTAATTTGTGATGGGATACGCTTAGGCTTTAAGAGAGAATCAGTACCTATATTTCCATCAAATCCAAATACTAACTCTAACCTAAAACACACAAAGTTCTGCCTTCCTCTCCCTTAGTACTGTCCCTAGCTGCAGGACTCCCAAGGTGGTCCTGATACTCTGAGGTTTGCCGCATGCAGTAGCTTCAACACAAAGCGGCCCGACCACAAAGGAACTGCCCACCCTCCCCCATCTATTCTTCACGGCATTCCTTTCTCTGTCACTCCTAACTGCCTCCAATGTGTATTCCACAGAGTCTGGAGTTCAATGTATTTGGTTTTTTAATTTTGAAATTGAAGTATAACTTACATGTAGCAAAGCACATAACTCTTAAGTAGACAGCTTGATGAATTTTATACTGTGTATATGTGCCTTGTAACTGCCACCAGGTAACAATATGGTCCATTTCCAGCACCTCAGAAGAGTCTCTGGTGCCTTCCCCCAGCTCTTGCCAGGTGATAAATCCCTAAAGTTGACCATAATTCTGACCTCTATCATCAAAGTTCTTTTTTTCTGTTATTTTAAACTCATACATAAGTAGAATCATACAGTATTTACATTTTTGTATCTGGTCTTTTTTTGTTCAACATTATGCCATATACTTTACCTTTTAAATCAATCATCCCATGTATATTCTCCAAAATTAGTGGAAAGCAATCAAGATATTTTCAAAGGATAATTTGGTAGTGAACCAAATTATTAGTTCATGAATGTGAATATGTTATGAATAAGAAAATCAGAGTAAAATTGATATCTGTGAATGTATTAGTTTGCTCATATAGGAAACAGTGCCGCTTGTGGTGGGTCCTTATTAGATTAGTATTGAAGATTAGTTTGAAAAATTCCACAAATTAAGTAAATTTACAAAGGTCAGTAAATAAAAAGTACGGTCCAATTTTCATCATAAAAGAGAGGATTGAGATGGCCTTTAAATATACGTGAAGGTTAAAAAAATTTTGGCACTTACAAGTTTATTTCCGTATGTTCTTGTGCTTTAAAATGTATTCTGTCTGTCTAATCCCAAAGCTATCTTGCTGTCTTTCCTTCTCACTGTCTATCTCACACTCACTGAGTGTGATGTTTCAGGAGCTACTCAATAGAATTTCCTCTGACATGTCTGAGAACAAAACTGAACAATCACTGCTTTGGAAATGACAGATTACTCAAATCCTGAAATAAATACTCTATGAAATATAAACTTTTGATTATGACTCTAATGTAGTGTTTAGCCTCTAAATTATTGATATTTAATTTATATTAAATACAACGTAACTGTAAATTACATCTGCTTAGCCAACTCCTTTTCTGGCCTCCAGCCCCATCTGTCCAGCCGTCTAAAAGATATATCCATGTGAACATGGCATAACGTCCTTAAACACATCACCAGCTTTGCCTTTTTTACTCTATATGTGGGTGAAGGGCAATCCCAGCCACCCAAGTCACACACCTGCGGGTCAATCTAAACACCTACCCCACACGCAGGTACCACGTTCTATCAATTCCATACAGATATCCTGTCCATCCAACCTTTTAAGTATCTCTTAGTCCTGCACCCTTTTCTCCATTGCTACCAACACGGACTTGGTCCTTTTTTTTTTTTTAACCTGTATAACTATTTGTAATCCTCCTACATCTGACCTTCTCATTGGTCCCTGCCTCTAGTCTTTCTCTGCTTGAAATCTAGTTGGTTTACTGAACAATAAACATTTGGTGAATGTCTGTTTATGAAGTTCATCAGATGGCTCCAGGGTCAGGAAGATTAATAACATAGTTCCTGACATGGAGAGGCTTAACATTGGGATTTGAGTGGATATTTATTTTATTCTCTAAACCCTTTATATTGCTTTATTTTTTTACCACAAGCACATGTATGTTTTTGTAAATGCTATAATAAAGTTTTATTAAAATGTACCTTCTGAATTCAAGAGTTTTGGTTTCATCTTTCCAGTACCACATGCCTAATCGTAATCCCGACTGCTGTAAAATAAAATGATTGCAGCAAAAATAATTAAAAGTTCGATTTACAATCCACAAGTCATAATAAACACTTAACAGTAATTCCCACTAGTTGCTTTTTATTCCATAAAGATACAGACGGATAAAGGGAGTTCTTTTTTCAGTTTGAAGCCGGGATTTTCCCCTTTTTGCTGGTTTTTAGGTGTAGTTCAGGAAGGAAGGAAGGGAAATTACAAAACTTAGCCTGCACTGTCTCAAAGCCCATCGTAACAAATGACCAACTGGGGCTCAAACCACAATAAACGATGCCCCGGACAGCCTCGACCTAATAGTAGAGACACTCATAGCAGAAGCCTGCTCTGACATTGACCGCCCTTCCGAGGAAGTTAGCAAAGAACAGTTAGCAAACTGCACCCCCACCCCACCCCGGTCCCCCGTTCTTTGCTACCGACCCATCCGCCTTTCCTCTCCGGGATCGGTCCCACGCAGGAGAGCTCTTTATTTCTGGGCTGGTGAGATGGGACTTCCATAAATACCTAAATATCTGCGCAGGGAGCAGAATCCTTTCTGGCCTGCGCCGAATACGACTCCACAGTTTTTGTTTTCGTAGGCACTGAGCCCGCGGCTGTGCGAGTCCGCTCACCCGCGGCCCAGGCCGCGGCTCGGCGGGGCGGGAGCGCAGAGGGCGCCGGGCGCCGGGGCCGGGGCCGGGCAGCAGGGCGGCCTCCCACCCGCCGCCGGTTTAGGGCGCCCCCGGCTGCACTTACGTCCTGCCAGGTAGCCCCCTGCGCCGCCAAACGCCTCCTCCTCAGATAATCCTCCCGCACCTGAATCATGGTCTCACTCTGGGCCTCACGGCGTCGCCTAGGCAACCGGCGCGTCGCCCCGAAACCGCGCCCCGGGCTGGCGGACGCCCGGCGGTCCCTGCGGGCGGAGGGCGCGGATCCGGGGGCGCTGGGCGTCCTAACGGCCCCCTAGCGACAGACAGCCTCTGCGCTGGTGGCTGATGGGAGTATCCACAGCAAAGCTGCCCGGGGTGGGGGTGGGGGTGCGGGTGGGAATCAGGGAGTGTACTCCATGAACTGACTCCTTCACTATAGTTTTTTGTTTAATTAGAATAATTAGATTCGCTTCCACAGGGAGTTCTCTTTGATCCAGGTGGCACTAAGTTGATTGGGGCGGGGAAGAGTAGGCGAGGAAGCTTAGAAATGAGGATCTCAAATCTTTGTTCTGCATAACTAAAAAATCGGGGGTTAAGGGGACTTTTAAGGAGTAATGTGTGTAAACCACCACCCTTTATAAAGACTCAAAAGTGGTGTTGCTTAAAGCAAAGAAACTGCTTCGTGTCAATGGGTATTCGATTGATATTTTTACATTTACTCTTCTCACTTTTCAAATCATGTTGTAATTTCTTCTCGCAACTGCGTTGCTGTAGAGGTTGTAGTTCTTTCCTTCCAATGCTGATATAAGCAGGCTAGGTGACACAGGATTGAGAATGTCTCCTATAGTCTTTTGTTTTATCCCTACAGCTTACTTAGCATAAGAGGTGCTTAGTAAACAGTTGGGATTACATACTCCCATAAACTTTAATACTATGACAATAGACATTCCTACTATCTCCACTCTCTCTGTCTACTTGATAAGACAATCACTGGTTACACTGATACAAAATTATAATCACTTAGATTTACATCCATTCACTTTTGCTCCTTGCTGATAGCTGTTAGCTCAGGATACATAAAAACCCACCTACCCTTATACTGGCAGTGCTGCTTTGAGGCTGTGGCCTCAAGGCTGGCTTACAAGATGACTCATTTGAAAAGGGGTAAGACTATTCCATTCACCAAATAGTGTATATAACCTGGGGTGGGGTGAACAGGGAGAAATAATAAGCTAAAGCTCCAGAAAAGCCTGGAATCTATTCACTTGACAACCATTATTAGGAAGATCACACTTCAGTCAACTACCAATTTACCCCAGTGAGTGAAGAACAACGAAGATCTTTTACACTTCACCATAGTCTAACTTCGGGCTGTCTAATGTATAAAACTAAGGCGAAAAATAAGAGTTGAGAACCTCAAATAATGACCTACATAAATGTTACATGACAAGTTATTTCACAGGTGCTAGAAGTAATAGTATTTAAAGAAACCCTTCTAATTCAGAACAACCATCTTATACTTCCATATTACCAAGTCCTAACAAAAGAAGGAAGAAAGATTGTTTTTGTTGCTCTAAATCATTATTGTAAAATTGACCCACTCATTTCTTAGGTTACATTTTGCACCAAATAGGTGTTTTTTATAAGATTAGAAATTCACAACCTAAAATGGAAAAAATCTTCCTTTTAGAAAAAAAATTATGACATTGTAAAGGAGGGGTAAAGGTACTATCTAAATATTTAATAATTCCAAGTGTCCCGTGAGGGAAAGGATTTATTGGGTGGGTTTTTTTCCTAATTAAAAGAAACATTTCAAGGTCATGTAATTAAGAGCATATAATATAGAACTGAGTTGCTGGTCTTGGATTTTAGGTGTAAAACATTAACTAAATTACAATGCATGTTTATACTGTTATTGGTCAGGGGACCTGGTCCTGAACAGGTCTGCCTAGGGCTAGCCAGTAGTGTGTGGGTTCTTGACTTCATACAGGAGAGATTTCACAACAGGAGTCCAGGTGATTGACAGCAGGTTTTTTGAAGTTGAGGTCAGTGAAACAAGAAAGGGCTTAGTATAGAACAAGCAACAGGAGAGACCTAGGCTGGCTGCTTTTGGCTCTCTAAAAATGTTAATGGAAAAATGAGCCCAGGTGGGGCTGCTTTAGCTCACTGAGAAGTCAGAGAAAAGGAGGTATTGGAGACAGGTTCGGGTTAGCCTGGGACAGTACGAGCTGCCGCTGCCCGTTGCAAGTCTCATGGGGATCCTTGAAGTTTGGGAGATGCGTGCCCATTGGGGAAGAGGAAGGGAAAAGGAAAGGTGTAGGCATGCTCCCCAGAGGGAGAGAACAAGCTGGGCCCTTTGTCTTGGGGGTTTTCTCTCTCTCTTGCTGGCAGGAATTTTAGAGGTTTCAGGGGAGGGTTTCAGCAGAATATTCATTAGTTTTAAAGGTGTGCCTTTTCAGGGTCATGGTCTCTACTGATTGGTCAGTGCCAGGGCAGGAGTCATTAGCCATTGCAGCTGGTCCTGGAGTCACCCACCTGGTTTTGCTTTTTTCTGGGCCTGGAGCTGCAATACAGCTGAGGCCTGGATGTTATCTCCAGGGAGCTGGCTTCTGCAACTGGCTCTAAGTTGCTTGGCCAGTTCGTTCAGCCATCTGTCTCAGTTTCTCCATCCTATTTGCCAAGGAATTTTCCTAGCTTCTTACTATTCTGCCTCAATATTATGAAAAATTCATAATGGACAGGTTTTCATAGTGTTATAATTTTACCTTTAAAAAATTAACATGTAGCCCTGGCTGGCATAGCTCAGTGGATTGAGCGAGGGCTGCGAACCAAAGCTTCGCAGGTTCAATTCCCAGTCAGGGCACATGCCTGGGTTGCAGGCCACAGCCCCCAGCAACTGCACATCGATGTTTCTCTCTCTCTCTCTTTCTCCCTCCCTTCCCTCTCTAAAAATAAATAAATAAAATATTTTTAAAAATTAACATGTAAGGACGTGGCAATGACAGCATTTGAATTAGCAACTCCATTTTTGGTTACTTGTTTCCCTAATCTTGAATTCACAAACAACCTAATAATCTATTCTGAAAGTGGTGGAGAAAAGAGCCTATGGCTTCTTGATTTGTCCTATTGATAAAAGAAAGACATTTCTACAATAAATATCACCCTATTAAGTTTCAGAAATGCACATATCCATTCCAAGAGCTATATAAAAAATAAATACTGGTCCCTTTTCCCAAAGATCCTTACTTTTTCTTCAAGGAACAAAATTCTGTATCTAATTTTAATGCTTAAGGATAGTCCTTCAGAACAGTTTTCTGATACTTATTTATAAATTAAATATACAGAAGCAATTGAATATTCCTGTTCTTTAATGTAAATATGTTTATGAAATATGTAAAATTCTTTCTATAAAATATATAAATATATTTCAATATGCATGCAAAATATTTTTACAATATATATTTTAACAATTGTCTTGTAATATATGGATTTGAGAACTTTAATTACAGTGTTCAAGGAAGAGGAAAATGCCTCACAAAACAACTTTTATAAACCACATTCCATTTAAAGTAGGTGAAGGCCTTATCACGGGCCTAGTATTTGAACTTCATAAAAAGAAATCTTTTGATCTCATCTAAATAACGAGGTTGTAGTCTTACTTAAGATTATAAGATAAAGAAATTCTCATTTAATCTCCCTGACATATTGATTAGATGATTCACTAAATATCCTATTATATATGTTAAGTTTAAATATATAACATTAATACCTCCTAATGTTTTAATATATTTACATTATACATATCAAATTAATACTATAAAAAATTTAGAGTGAGCTTGTTTTGAAACACCACACATCTCAAATACTGTAAATAACCTATTATGTGTTATTTTAACAGATATCTAGTTTTACTGCCTCAAAACAGGGACAACTATGTTAATTAGACATTCAGGTAAGAAGAATTTAAGTGCCTCTCCTGAGAAATGTATTTTTTATTCTACATGTATTGCACTTGCTTTAGTAACTCACTACTTTAAAGTTCAAGTGATGCCTAATTAATTCTTAAACTGTAATTTAGTCTTGTCCTAACATCAAGTACTTTTTCCATTGTCATTTGACTATAGCTGATCTAACATTTGCTAAGGAGTTCCCAGGGGTTATTGGGTTACTAGTTTCAACTGACCTCTGGAAACACTGAATGGCTGCTTTGGTAGCTTTATCTTAATAACATTCAGATCTAGATGAATTTAAGAAGACAGAATTAAATAAAAAACACTCAAGAAGGTTAGAAGTTTTACAAATTACTTTTCAAAAAATAGAAAATAAGTGTTTACATAGATTGAAATTGGTGTTATAGCCAGTTACCAGAGGCCTGGCCACAGGATCAAAGAGACTATCTCTGGTCATTTTTCTGATACTTTAGAAGCTAGTATCTTTTAAAGTGAGGTCTAAAATAAGTCACACTAATACCAGATTGAGCTTACAGAAAGACTCCGTTACATTCTAAAGTTAGAGCAAGGGATAAACACTTTCAACAAATAAAGATCTAACAGAAGCTTAATAGCATGGGTATTATCTTGGTAAAAATTAATGCTTAAAGTCACTCTAAGGCTATTAATGACCTGTTTTCTTAATAACAAGGTAGTTTGTCAAATATTTATGTGATATCTGTAGTCAATGAAACACCATTATGCCTCCTTGCTGAAAATTTCCCACCAGCATGGCATCAGCACTGAAATCCCCATTATCTTCAGCTTTTCAGTATAATTTTTAAAAGCTTTTTTTGAAGCAATTTCACAATTGCTTTTTTATCTTCACCCCCCACCCAAATGAGACCTGCTAGGGTGGGGGGAAAGGAAATGTGTATGTACTTGAGTCATTTCTTGTGTGAGGGTCATTACCAAAGCCCAATTTTAAGCTAATTTGTTCCCCTACTTTTTATTTTCTCTGCATAATAAAGAAGGGTCCACTACTAAATTAAAAATATAGTTTCTATAATTCACTGTTATCTTATGAACAACATGAAGCAAATCCACATTATTTGGAAAGAGATATCAAAATGTATGTATGTGGTGAAAACATTAGGTTAACTATGCATTTTCCAATCAGCTTTACAGAATTTCTCCCGTTTCCCCTAGAGAGAATAAATCAGAACAAAGCAGAAGTGTAGTTCCACTAAAAAATAAACATGAACCTCCTTCTCCCAAGGATGTGGATTTTAAAGCCCAGGATAGTGGACTTTATCCTTTAAAGTCCTTTATTCCAAAGGGTTGCAATATTCCTATCTATGACAATCTCAAATCAGATATATAGGAAAATGGACAAGTTGTGTATTAATAAAATACAGAACTATGTTGCAGCTTGCCTTTAAAAAAGAAATCTATTCTAGTGATTTAAGGCAGGTATTGCAAAATCATTATGGCTCTTAAATCAGGGGGGAAAAATATCCACAAATTTCCTACCCACCAAGAAATTTTACCTGCTGGAAACACATCCTTGTGGAATAAGCTCAGAAGTTGAGCTGTTTTACTAGAAAGTTAAAATAAGTTTGACTAAATTTGGACTCTTAATATTAAGTGGCTTTAAAGTTTACCTACTGATTCTTGTTTCAGGCACCTGTATGTCACAGAAAGCAACTTGTTTCTTACTACTTTGGGCTATTATCAGAAGACAACTCATGCCCCAGCTCTTTTTAAAGAATCATTTTACATTTAACCCCAAAATACAGCTTATATTTTAATGGAATGTTCAGGTGGATTTTCACTTGAACACTTAAGCCAAGCCTTAGGAGTTTGGGTACACTGGAAGCTCCCAGTCTGGTTTCTGTGTTTAAAGAGGGGGAAAAGTTTACCAAGATCTTCTTCAATTAAGCTGTTGGTAATTCAAAGCATCTGAGAACCTCATCTGAGAATTAGACAAGATTGAGTTAGATAAATTTCACCTCATACTAATATCTTAGTTAAAGATTAACATGGATAAAACAGTACGGAGGGAAAATTGAAAACTCCAAGACAGCAATTTTGAAATCAATTCCAGCTTTACTTTAAATTTATTTGTATTTATGCAATTGTGTGCAAAAAGAATGCCTATTCTTGACTTTACTGCAATGTTGACTTTCCTCCTTAGCACATAAAACTAAACAATTCAAGCTTCTATATATTGTTACCAAGCCTCCATAGAACATGTGCACAAACTTAAGGTTTCCCATTTAAAACTAAGCTAACGAAAATTGCTCAAGTCAGCAAACATGCAAAATGCATTTAAAAGAAACCTCAAATAATGTTTTTAAAAATCAAACTTTAGAACTAACCTTTTATAATTAAACTAAGGTGTTGCTCCTTTCCTTTCATATGTATACACCCGGCTAAAGACTTCCAACAATAGATTTCTACTTGGCACAAGGACATTTCAAAGAAAAAAAACAAAAGGAAAAAAAATCAAGAAGAGGGAAGGGAGATACAAGGGGACTATATGGTAATAGAGAAAAAAATACAATGAAGATTAAGTTTAAAAAATAAAGAAAGGAAAAGAGGTTTACGCTGACTGGAGAGCAAGCTTAGTCCACTTCCTCGATGGTGGGTCCCCCGGAGGCTCCGGACCCGCCGCCGCCGCCAGGGCCGCCTTGGTAAAGTTTGCTGATGATGGGGTTGCACACTCTTTCCAGCTCTTTCTGCTTGTGTTCAAACTCATCTTTCTCCGCCATCTGGTTTCGGTCGAGCCAGTTGATCACCTCCTGACACTTGTCGAGGATCTTGTTTTTGTCCTGTTCGCTAATCTTGCCCCGCAGCTTCTCGTCTTCCACCGTCTGCTTGATGTTGTAGGTATAGGACTCCACGGCGTTTTTGGCGGCCACACGGTCGCGATTGGCTTCATCTTCAGATTTGTACCTCTCCGCTTCCTGCACCATCCGGTCAATGTCGTCCTTGCTCAGACGACCCTTGTCGTTGGTGATGGTGATTTTGTTTTCTTTACCGGTGCTCTTGTCGGCGGCGGTGACGTTGAGGATGCCATTGGCGTCGATGTCGAAGGTGACCTCAATCTGGGGAACCCCGCGGGGCGCCGGGGGAATCCCGGTCAGGTCGAACTTGCCCAGCAGGTTATTGTCCTTGGTCATGGCCCGTTCGCCCTCGTACACCTGGACCAGCACGCTGCTCTGGTTGTCTGAGTAGGTGGTGAAGGTCTGCGTCTGCTTGGTGGGGATCGTGGTGTTCCTCTTGATGAGTGGGGTCATAACGCCGCCAGCCGTCTCGATGCCCAGCGACAACGGGGTCACGTCGAGTAGCAGCAGATCCTGCACGTTCTCTGACTTGTCTCCGATGAGGATGGCCGCCTGCACCGCTGCTCCGTAGGCCACCGCCTCATCGGGGTTGATGCTTTTGTTGAGCTCTTTGCCGTTGAAGAAATCCTGCAGCAGCTTCTGGATCTTGGGGATGCGAGTGGAGCCACCAACCAGCACGATCTCCTGGATCTGGCCCTTGTCCAGCTTGGCGTCGCGCAGCGCCTTCTCCACCGGCTCCAGGGTCCCACGGAACAGGTCGGCGTTGAGCTCCTCGAAGCGGGCGCGGGTGATTGACGTGTAGAAGTCCACCCCTTCGTAGAGCGAGTCGATCTCGATGCTGGCCTGCGTGGAGGAGCTCAGGGTGCGCTTGGCGCGCTCGCAGGCGGTGCGAAGGCGCCGCACTGCGCGCTTGTTGGGCGCAATGTCCTTCTTGTGCTTGCGTTTAAACTCCTCGGCCAGGTGGCTCACCATGCGGTTATCAAAGTCCTCGCCGCCCAGATGAGTGTCGCCGGCCGTGGACTTCACCTCGAAGATGCCATCCTCAATGGTCAGGATGGACACGTCGAAGGTGCCGCCGCCCAGGTCAAAGATGAGCACGTTCTTCTCGCCGCCCGCGCTGCCCTTCTTGTCCAGGCCGTAGGCTATGGCCGCCGCCGTGGGCTCGTTGATGATGCGGAGCACGTTGAGGCCCGTGATGGTGCCCGCGTCCTTGGTGGCCTGGCGCTGCGAGTCGTTGAAATAGGCCGGGACGGTGATGACCGCGCTCTGCACCTTGCCCCCCAGGTAGGCTTCGGCGATCTCCTTCATCTTAGTGAGCACCATGGAGGAGATTTCCTCCGGGAAGAAGGTCTTGATCTCTCCCTTGTACTCCACCTGCACTTTGGGCTTCCCTCCCTCGCTCACCACCCGGAACGGCCAGTGTTTCATGTCCGACTGCACTGTGGCGTCCTCGAACTTACGTCCGATCAGCCTCTTGGCGTCGAAGATGGTGTTGGTGGGGTTCATAGCCACCTGGTTCTTGGCGGCATCGCCAATGAGGCGCTCGGTGTCGGTGAAGGCCACGTAGCTGGGGGTGGTGCGGTTGCCCTGGTCGTTGGCGATGATCTCCACTTTGCCATGTTGGAAGACCCCCACGCACGAGTAAGTGGTGCCCAGGTCGATGCCAATAGCCGGGCCGCGGGCAGACATCCTGACTGGAAGATAGGCAAGCGACGTTAGGCAAGAACACCAGGGACAGAAAATCCACGGAGCCAACTAACGGCTGCTTTGCACCTGATACCACGAGCGCAAACTGTGTCTCCCGCTCTCTGGGCTTGGCTCCGCGCTCTTATAGCCACCTCCCTGCCGACTTGTGGAAACTCCCAGAGCCAATCCGCTCTCAGGACCGCCCCCAAAGGCTAGCTTTTTGTCAGAGTGACCCGCCCGCGGCCCAATAGATTTTTAAGCTGAGTGAGGGGCGGGACCCCGGCCCGCGCGAGGGGGCGAGGGGCAGCCGTTATGTAAATATCCCCTCCGTCGTCTCCTAGCCGCGGGGTCCGCTGCTCCCCACTAGACGCCCGCAGCTGGGGGGCGTTAGGCTCGTGCACTCCCCGACGCCCTCCAGGTATACGCGCTCTCTTCTCATCTTCTCCTTCCATAAGGCTGGATTCGCCGATACCCATTGGATTGGCAGGGCACGCGGCCAATGAGCAGCTCGGACTTCCAAGTGGGTGGAGAAGGAAGACTAGGGCCAGGGCGTGGTGGGGGCGGAGGCTCCGCCCTAAAGGCGAGCGGGGAAGAGGGGTTGCCTTTTCAGTTCCTAGGGCTTGAGTGTGCCGTACGGTGCCGAGGGTACCAGCTAACCTAGCACGCCGGGGCAGGCCAGTCCATTGAGTTGGTTGCACCGAGAAAATAGGGCCAGAACCTGCTTTTTTAATTTTGGCATAATATCGGCGTGAGGGCGGCTCCCCTCAGGCCTCGGACAAAAATAAAATGACACTGAAGTTCCAGGATCCGGCTGTCAGCCTTACGGAATTTTACTTCGCGCAATTCGCAGCGTCTCAGTGGGTGTTGAGCGCTCGGTTTAAACTGCCTGGCGGGCGGTGGGGGGAGGAGGGACGGGAGCCGAGCCGGGAGCCGGGCCGCGAGCCGGGGAGCAAGCCAGGAGAGGCCGACTTTTTCTCGGCGCCGCTCGCGGGAGGCCTGCGCAATGGGAGACTGGGGAGTGGCCGCGACTGGTCTTCCCAGCGTTTAAACTTTCCGTACCTCACTTTCCATCTTTCCTGCTTGTCCTACCACTTGATGCTTTCTGATTTCGACTCCCTGTTCCCTCCACTGCTTTCCTTATTTTGGGTTTCAAGGGCTTTATCCGCCGCTTTGAGTTATTCCCAGCGAAACCTATAATCAAACCCTCGTGTTGAAGCACCATAAAATACCCGTCTCCCCTCCCAGCCCGCTTCTCTTATCCTTAGCGTCCGCACACGCGACCTTGTCTGTGACCTGAGTCATGTTTATGACTGAGCACAACAGAATGAGATTGTTTTCTCTAGCTTTGCTGAAGCTTCATTAGAGGCATAGACCCTCATAGAAGGTAGGTGAAAAAGAGAACAATTCATTTTATAAGAGGAATGTGAGAATAGGTTTGGAATTACCGATTGGCACCAGGTGATGAGGTTAGAAGCAGACTCCTATAAATGTGCTCCTGAAGGAAAACTGTTACAAAATCGCTGGGCTAACATTTCACATTGGGGCGGGGCGGGGGGCGGGGGGCGGGGCGTGTTCAGCCTTGGACATTAATTCAGTAAGCTTGTCGGTTACCTACTATGAGAGAGTAGGAAAACAAATGGAATACTTTCTTTATGAGGTCGAGAGTCTAATAAAGAGGTGAACATAATTCGAGAGAAGCGCTACGGGAACACGAAGAGGCGACACATCCAGGCAGGGAAAAGTGTATTGGTGGGGGCTTCCTGGAAGAGGTGACATGCCTGAGCCAGGAGCTGAAGTTGCCAGCAAAGAGGGGAGAGCATTTGTGTGCTTGGGCTAAGAGGAGAGCAGTGCCTTGGGGCAACTACTGGGTCTGTACAAATTAATATCAGTACAAGGGCAGGGGTACAAACAAGAAATAAAGTCTTCAGGTGGACAGGATACATTTCAGAGCTTTATACACCATGATTATTTTCCCCCTTGGGGCATGGGAGAGGGGAACCATCTTTTGAAAGAAGGTAGTAATGGATAGCCCATATCAAATTTGTGTGAGACAGTGCACTGGGCAAAGTTTTTGTCTGAGAAACACATAAGTAATGCGACCAAGAAGTAATGTTGCTAGAACTCTATAAAGTGTGTCAATGAACACGTTTCTTTCATCTAGTTGTGTATATAATTTCCAATCTTTAAAAACACATATACCATTAATTTGTTGATCTTATTAGTTAGAGTACTGGTTTTAACCACAATTCCCATTTCATTTTCCATGAAAGAAATTAAAGAAAAAAAATTGAACGAGGAAATGTTTTAAAGAAAATATTGGGAAAACAAAGATAAAACCAAAAGTTTTCTTTTGACACTGCCTTAAATTGTGAGTACATAGGTCTTGATTTTATTCTAGCAAATTGATGTCTTTTGTGTAGTTTTTTTAAAAAGGCATGGTGGAGGGAATTAGAGGGCTGGAGAGCAATCCAAATTCTTTGTAGAACTGATAATATGATGTGACTTAGACAAAGGGCCCCAGCAACAACTCAAAGCAAAACTTTGAGAAACAGTCTTCAGATCTCCTGTACTGAGACAGTGCTTACACATTTATCTCAAGCAAAGCAAGACTGCAGAAACCAAACATGCCCATTCTTGTACACAAATACTGAAATGGGAACTTCAGAAGGGAGAGGTTCTTAGCAACGCACGTATTGTCTCTATGTACAGTTATTCAGTTATGACAAACTCCTCTCGTAATCTAACCACCACATTAATCTTTAACACAACTTTGAAACCACAGTAGCAATTTATCTGCATTTTTATTACATATACATATATTTTTTCTGCTCTAACTTTTCACCTAGTAAATTGACGTTTCATACTTTAGACGGCATCCTGAGCTTTTTCAAAAAAAGACACCATATTTTCACTTTGATTTCATACGAAATAAACTTTTGCAGTCCTAGAACATTATCATACACTGAGCATTCTTGGAATTTTTACATTGTTCCTTATCTATATTGTTTTTTTAATCTTTGACGATTGCAGCTCAGGGTTAATTAAAAAATATAGCCCATTAAATGATCAAATTAGCAAATTTATAGTCAAATAATATTCATCAATGCTAGCAATGGTACAGCAAAACAGGTAAACTCTACTACTGGAAATGTAAATTAGTACAATCTTTCTGGAAGATAATGTGACAATATTTTTCTTTACCTTAAATATGTCCATACTCTTCATTTAGCATTACCCTGTGGGATTCATCCCAAGGAAATAATAGAACATGGAGGTAGTATTATTTGTGATAATAACAACATGAAAAAGGAAATTACATATCTGACAATAAGGAAATGATTACATCAATTATAGTACATCCATATGATTATGTAGCCATAAAAATTTTGCAAGAATTTTACTGTCAGAAAAATGTTATTGATATAGTTAATTGGAAAATAAGATACAAGATTTTTGTAACCTCTTACTCTATATGTAGGATAATCTTATGTATGTGACATCAAAATTGGTTATCTGTAGATGGATTAACAGTAATTTTTCTAAATGTCCTTATATATATAATTTTACAATTGATTTTTAAAACTTGACCATTGATATTCACTTGAAACAAGGTTCACTAATCCTACTACTTACACAGAAATTACTATTGATTTTCAACATAAGAAAATCTGTTTGGAAGATTAAAAATACTAGGTATTTCAAAATATTTTTAAAGACTAAGGTCCCACACAGTCTGGAAAAACCAAGAGCTTTAACATATGCCAAACTCTCTCTAATTAATCCCCAACACCCAGAAGAGTACCTGGAACACAGCAGTGATTCACTAGCTCAATGTTTGTTAAAAGTGACCTGAGGCACATTATTTAACCAAAAATACTGAATAACTTAATTTTTTTCCTATAGAAGAGTAAGATTCTCTGCCTATCTCTTATATTTCTGTACTAAAACTGCACATATCAAAAAATGAAACAAATTCACATCTGAAAATACTTGTACTAGAGATACTCTGATGAATAAAATGAGGTCTAAAACTGTATTCGTGGATAGTCAAGCCTGCCCAAAGGAGACTGAGCGAGCAAGAATAAATTTTTCCCAAATTATTAGGGGAAAAAATTATGTGTTTTCTGGAATTCTCTCAATCACTGCCTAGGTGCGGCCTTCATAAAGTTTCATGGGTTGTTTTGAGGAGGTACTGCTGGCCGAAAGAGAAGGTGGAGTAAGTAGCAGCCTATAATTTGAAGACCTATGAGCAAACTGGAGTCAAAATAGTTATTATATTTAAGACCTCTGTAAATACTGCCATTTTATAATTCTTTGGAAGTATCCTGTCCCAAAATATTTTTCCAATCACCTGTCAATATGGCGAAAATGTCACCATTTGCTTCTATAAGCCTGGAAAACTACCTTTAAAATTTACAATTAAACTGTAGACACACAGTAGCCTGGGGGACTCTACCCACCCTGGCCTGGAAGGTTCTCAGAACCCAAACCTGGAAGAGAGGCTTTTCCAGAAGAAAAAGTAAATTTGTGACCACAGCAGACAAACTGTATCTACTCAGTTTTGGAGAGTGCTACCTTGGAGGACACACTCCTGTGGAACAGTCGAAAATGATCTGAAAGTAGTAAGGCTGTTGTCCTGCATACAGAGTCAGACTCAATATGCCATCATTGTTAACATTTATTAAGTGAAATTAAATCAAATGAAATTATGGCAATCATATTTTGGAACCACTCTGAAATGAAGAGAATACTCATTGCCGATCATTTAAAATTACTAGGGTCTTTAACTGAAGATAAAATGAATTATACTGGTTAGGAAGTCATTTCCATGAATAAATTGTTATTTTGAGAAATGAACCAACCAACCCTTTGAAAGAGCTAAATACTGTGTCAGTGGATTTTTATAGTTTCTTTTTATATTATAAAGAAACCTAACTAATTTGTTGCCATCTGTGTTTGCCATGAAATAATAGTTTTCCAGTAATTGTATATTAAAAGAAAACAGGATTTGGCAATAATAATTTCAGTTTGTTCTCTTTGTGTATTTCTGAAGCTGCTCAGGATACAGCTTATAATTAGCTGTATCAGATAATTTATTATTTTGGTATCAGAGAATGGAAGGAATTGATAACTTTTCAGACATAAATTTTTTTAAAGATCCAGGCTGAAAAATAAAGTATAAATAAAAGTAATATACAGACAGTTTAACTTCTGAATATAGAGGAGTAAATTTTATTAGGTAAAAGCAATGGATTAAAAATGTAACAAAAGTTCTCTATGTAACCCAATAAACTCCATTTTATATTAATGTACAGAAAACAATCACATTATAGAAGGCGTTTATATAATTTATTCTTCATTACATTTGTATTTTAGTACAGTCAAAATTTAATCTCTTTTGTGAATCTCATTCCACCAATTAAAATTATTGAGTCTTTACTATATTGATCTGGCACCTTTAATTATTGATAATAGTCTTATATGTTTCTTATTGCTAGAAATCTGTATTTCTTTAGGTTTCCTCATGCTCCCAAGAGATTAATTTTAGTTTTGATTTTTTTTAGGAACTAACACTTTAGTTTTCTAAACTTGTTTTATTTTAAAGCAGTTGAATTCATATGAATTTGAAATCTCTAGTGGATTTCTTTTCCCTTCTCACCCACTATCATTGTAATTAACTTTCTCTGATTTAAAAAATATGTATATTTATTTTTAGAGGAGAAGGGAGGGCGAGAGGGAGAGAAACATGTATGTGCGAGAGAAACATCCATCCGTTGTGTCTCGCACACCCCCAACAGGGGATCTGGCCTGCAACCCAGTTACGTGCCCTGACGGAATCAGACCAGTGACCTTTCAGTTTGCAGGTTGATGCCCAACCCACAGAGCCACACCAGTCAGGACAACTTTCTCCGACTTTTGTTAATCAAATTATTGGAAAGGATATTCAAGTTATTCTATTTGATAGCTAGAGATTTTAAATCACTCAACTTTTGCATATGCTATTTATAGTCTAAGAGCTCTTTGTGCAACACATTAAAATATTTGAATAGGCATAAAAACAAACAATTCTGAGATATGACATCTTGATATTGCACAATAAACAATAAAAATAACATAATAATGAATTGGGTACACAGTTAATCAAAAGTAAAACTACAAGTATACTCACAATATGGAAATAATATGGCTACAAGAATTCATATAGCTAAGAAATGTGTTATGAGCATATATGTCAAGTTATTTGTAGCCAGGTTAAATTTTCACCAAACATTTCATTCCCCCATGAAAGGGCTTTAAAAATATGTCAACCATTGTTTTCTTCAATACTTAGTAGAATTTTATCTTGAAATTTGAAAACTGAGAAACATTAATCCTGAGAACAAATGTTTAACAGAAACTCACTCTGTCCTATTGGGTTATATTGCTAAGTTCAAAAGAAAATAATGTGTCTTAAAATACACTCTTTTTGGTTGTCTGTGATTTGTGAAGATCTACCACTACTGACAAAGTAATACTGCTTCTGTTTTTCCTTCACATTACCAGACTTAAAAGGGAACTTCATTAATATTAATAATCAAGTATGTAACATATATAAAGAAGAGTAAATGTTACATTACAGTGAGTAATAACTAGATTATCTTGTTAAAATATTGGTCTTTTTGTTTCTGTACCCATTTTTTATTTATGCTCTACACAGACTTTATTGTATAACTTTTAAAACTGTCTAAATGCATTTCATAATATATAAACTCTGATTCAGATTAAGTTTAAAACTGTTTACACATTTATGTGATTATCTATAGTAGCCTAACAAGCCTTTCAGTAGGGACTCTTGAAGATAATTAGCACATAGTTTCATTTTAGTGTAGTTTTTCCCACTGATGTCTTATGAATATTCTACTTTTCTTTAGCAGATTTTCCACAAATACTAGGAGAGTCACCATGAATCAATTTTGTCACAACAAATTGATTTCAAAGTGATGTTTACTGAATTTCCTTGGATGCTTGCAACTGGAACTTTTGGGTCTGATGAGGTTTGTCAGGAAGACAGAAAAGATGGTGTCACTTCAGATCTGATATTCCTGGGTCTGGACTTAAAGATTATCTGTTGAAGAGTGATTCTTCCCCATGTCCTCTCCAAATTCAGATCTCACTTCTCCAGAGGTTTAGAAGGAGGCCCTATTTCACCACTGCCACACAGAAAAAGACAAAACTCAAGAAAAATAATATTACAAATTAACTGCTCTACAAGATACAACATAAGGCTTAGGTCAGAATTTCATGGTTTTTGGCATCAGGCCAGCACACTATTACTAGAACAAAAGTGGAAACAGAGGCATAGTTCCTAGAACTTCAACTCTTTTCCTTTCTTCCCCAGTGTAACTCATTATATCCTTTACATATGAGGTGTTCTTATTATTCGAATAATTCTTCAACTATAGGGGCACTTTTTCTCCCCCTTGCATGATCTAAGCTAGAATGGATAGGGCATACAAATATGTAACATGAAAAAATAGGTCAGCCACGCAGACAAAAGTAGGGAGGGAAGAAGCACTTAAGTGTTTTCATTCAAAGAAAATTTTACAATGTACTTTATTAATGGCAAATCTGGTTCAAAGATGTTGTATATCCAACAGATTTAAAAGTCAAACACCAAGTGGTTTTCTTCCAATAGTAACTACTGTATACACTCTGCAAATGAAAACAAAATACCCACACACAGAGTTTTCCTTCAAATTCCTAAATTCATGCTCTCCTAACCTGCCCCCGTGATTCTGGGTAGAATATTTTGGCAGCAACACTTCACCTTAATTTTTTAAAAAAGACATTGTCTCTTAAAATACCCACCCCCACCCCACCCCTACAATCAGGGAACACATAAGCATTTGAAAGAAGAGATAACTTCCATAATCTGTATGCTTAGAATTATTTCTCTCATCTAAAAATAAGATGTCTCATCTGCTGATTCTAATTGGTATAAGCAATAGCTTTAAGTAGACTTAAAAACATGGTAACTTTTAAGTTTAACTGGGGAATTCATAGGCTATCTAGGTAACTCTATTCCTTTCTCAGATAAGGACAGAAGATAAAATAAATTTTCTCATATAAAATATTCCTGACTCAAATAAAATCATGTCCTTTGCTTTTTGGGGGGTCATCCTTTGATCCTAGTTTCCTGTAATGTCTTGTCATGGCAATTAGTACACTGATACATTAAATTCAGAGCCAAGTACTGAGTTACAATCTTTATAACCATCTTCGTTTGTCAGCAAGATAATGAGAAATTATAATGGTGTCCTGCCCCCTAGTGATCTACAGTGGATTTTTAGAAAGGTTGAACAGTTTTCATTAATGAATTTCAATGATTTGGTTCTCCTGAATATAAAAGGAACAACTTAAATAGGATTTAAACTTCTTAATACTAAAGTCAAGTAAGCATGTACATATAAATATGTAGGTGCTATTAAATTGTTTTGAAATTAGCATGAATTTACGAGCTGCCATTGTCATTTATATTTATCAACTTTCTAAATCTGCATTTTACCTCTTGCAAGCATAATTATTTAAGTAGCTAAATTTCATCTGGCTTTAGTATGAGACTCTCCCCACGTACCAAGTAATATGTCCTTGAGTTTGATAGGCCATAAAAAGGGGCCACCTGATTATATAGACATTACCCATTCTTCTAAATTAATTTGACAGATGACAGATCATTAAAATAGATTTAACATATAAGTAAAACCTATTGTATAGGCCATAGAAATAAGACAATAGATGCATCAAGTTAAAATTAGATTTAGCTGGAGGAAGCCTTCACTTAAACCATTAAATGTGCATTTGTTTCAAGTTTCCTGGTAGGTTAGGATGGATATACAGCTGTTGTATATGGAAATTATCTCATTTCTTTTACAAGTAGGACTTTTTGAAGATTTTCTTTCTTTTTTAAGAGTTTATTTAGTAAATAAATACTTTTACTTACTTTTGGAGAGAAGGGAAGAGGAGGAGAAAGAGGGAAAAAAACATCAATGTGTGAGACATCTATGCATTGCCTCTCCATCACCCCGGACTGTGGACCTGGCCCACAACCCCAGACAAACTGGCAACCTTTCAGATCGTGGGACAATACCCAACCCACTGAGCCACACCAGTCAGGGCAGGAGTAAGACTTTTTAAGTTTATACTGGAAAGCCATAGGTTGTTTTGTTGTTTTTGTAAATTGAATTACAAATCGCTTGAAAAACGAACTTTTGTTTTCAGACAAATTTTGATTGCTCTTTGATTGCTATACATTTTAATCAACTCAATCACAATATGGTAATTAGGGATTTCATTTTGTTTTTTACCAAGAAGTGAAAAATTCCTTATCCACCTTATCTGTTAAGGCCAAAAGAGGAAACTGGTTATTCTAAGGTTCTGATTTTTCTTGGGAATATTTTCAAATGATTTGAGTTATTCATCAGTCTGAAAACCAATAAAAGGAAATGAGGACTGGTGGGAGAGACTAAAACATAAAGGTCAGGAATAAGGACAAGAGAGGGAGAGGTGTTCACAAATGTAGAAATGTGAAAGTTGGATTCAAATTAATTTTTAATTGAGAAATTACCATGGGCCCCAAAACTGCTGACATTACTAAACGTTTTAAGGTTAAATAAAGCAAAATGAAAACATGTCAGTATTTAGTTTTTATTTCCAAAACATCATTCTGAATGACCCGTTCAAATAAACAGTTTTGTTTTCGACTGATATATTTTCCCCACTATTACCAGCTACCTTACCAGGCACCGCAGATGACAGGTGATGAACAAGCACAGTCTCCTAGAAGCTTTATCACTACGCTGAAAAGGCCCTTCTTTTATTTCTTGGTAGGTGGAGTACGTAGCTTAGTGGTTAAATACAGGAATGTAGAAATCAGATAGGTCTAGGTTCAAATTCCAATTCTAGTATTAAGTGTCTATGTGGTTTTGGGAAAAAATAGTCTCTCTGAACCTCAGCCCCCCTCTGGAAAATTAGAATGATACTTACCTCGTAAGGCTGTGAGGATTAATTAAAATTACATATGTAAATCATAGAGCAGAGTAGAAAGAGTGCTAACTAAATGGATGCAAGGATTGCTAGTGAGAGTCCTAGGATGGATGGATCATGGGTTTCCCAATCTAGTCTGCAGCTTCAACTTCTTAATACCAAATATAATTGTTTTTTTTCAGCTCCCTGGCATTCATCCTGTCACCCCTCCATTCACTGCACCTCAGATATTAAGGAGATGGGAGACATTAGCATATATTAGCATACATTCCCACAGAGCTTCTCAGGACCCTGGAACCCTAGGCCTCGGTAATGCTGGGGTGCCTGCAGAGAAATAGCATTTACCACTGCGAAGCACTTGTTACACAGGAGGTGGGGGTGGTGAGGAAAGATGAGGATCTGATCAAAGTAAATTAATAAAAAAAAAAAGAATTTTAACTTTTAAAACTCATTTTAAATTAATAAAAAAGACCAAATTTCTTTATTCTCAACTAGGTGTGCACAGACAGATTTGAGTTATTTTTCTTTTGGTTGATACTGATTAAGTTTTTAACAATGATCACAAGTTTTGTTCAATATAACCATTATACTGATTCTTTGGGGGATTTTCTGGAGATCTGTTAAACATGGAAGTTCCTCAACAAGTGATTCAGAGAAACAAGTATTGTTTTAACTGAGGAAAAGGTTGCCAACCACTACCAGCCTCTCTTCCCACTTTTTCAGAATATAAAAGTTGATTATGTCAAATATTTGGGCATATCCTTGGTATGTTCATTGTAATTGTTTCATTAGGCATTCTATAGCTCTAGTTGAATTACTTTCATCAAAATATTTTAACCTATCAAATTATTTCAATCTTTACTCAGAAAATTTCAAGTTTTTTAATTCAGCTTTTATATCTTGTTCACATTTTTGCTCTCAGCTACATTACTTAAATGATTTTTCTAGGTCTATTAATTTCCTTTTACATTGGTACTCTGAGTGCCCTAGCAAACTCATTTTAATTCTTTTATTTTTAATTTTTTTTATATTTTATTTATTTATTTTTAGAGAGGGAAGGGAGAGGGAGAGAGAAAGAGAGAAACATCAATGTGCGGTTGCTGGGGGACATGGCCTGCAACCTAGGCATGTGCCCTGACTGGGAATCGAACCTGCGATGCCTGGTTCACAGCCCGCGCTCAATCCACTGAGCTACGCCAGCCAGGGCCTTAATTCTTTTATTTTTATAAGTAGCCCCTGTAATCCTCCTTCTTCTAGTTTTTGTCTGCACTCAAACTTTACACATTAAACATTAACCATGTACCATTTTACTTACATGATAATAAGGCATTTCTCCAAATATATATATATATGAAACTGAGTCCTTGTCTACTGCTACTTGATTGTCCTTCATTAATCTCTGAGATTCTTAATCCTGCTTACCAAAGAACTGTAACATCTGAGTTCACTGTAGTTCATGGCAAGCTCGTGAGCCACTGACTCCGCTTCCTCCAGAATTTCTTGCTCGAGAACAAAAGGCCTTTTAAGCAAGACTGTTTCAAGACAGAAAGAGGAACAAGACTGCACATATATCTATCTAGATTTTCCTTTCATTTTTAAATTTGGAGACTGATCACTCAAATTATAAAGGCAGGAGCACACAAGCTTCCCTGACTTTGACTCACTGTCTTCACGGCACTGGAAGGTATGAAGCAATACAACAGCAAGCTACAGAGCTGTAACTCCGGCCCAGGAGAGGGAAAAATAAATGAAGAAGCTAGGCTGGACAGAGGTGTTGGATATTTTTCATTCTTCCTGATTTTAAAAGGAAAATAGCATTTAAATGAACTCTGTCTTAACTCGGAAAACTGCACATTATATTTAAAGAAGTCGATGTGGGCCTGTAGCTAGTTCCAGAACAAAACGTGTCCTGTGTAACGTGAGACTGGGAGAAAACAAGATCATTGAGGTGTGGCCTTGTGAAACTGTAAACATCTCAGTTATGTAAAATTAGAGATTATGTTTAATGTTTATATATTTGCTTGCTAATAGTTGGCTATTAGTCCATGTCAAAACACTAAATTAAGTCCCCTTTCCTAATGGAATAGAGACAATCAATCCACTAGGAAATGGATTGGTAGTGGTGGCAGTATATAGAAAGAACCCTGTTTTTAATGGTGGGAAAGCCATAAAAACACTGTAATACATTTTGATGAGGGTCATGTAAAACAGTGGCCCCAAAGAAAATTATGTTTCCTATTACTATGATACTATGTAATTTGGAAACTTGGTTTATCTTATCAGTAATGTATGTAGCATATTTCATTGTAAATTGAATTTCAGATTTAATTACTTGCTAAACGACTGTAGCTAAGATTAACATGAATCACTTTTTCTGCTGTGTGGCTTTCTTTAAAAAATCATTTATTTTTTGTGTATTTCCCTTATCTCTACTTCCCACTATTTTAATACTGCACAGCTTCTGTACTATTCCTGTTCTTAACACCTCAAGGTCTCCCCACAAATCTCTGAGCTCACATTGTGCTCTGATACTTCTTTGTCAACTAAATCTGTGCTAGTCAGTAATCTCTCAATTCTCTCAGCAATTTGTTCTTTTACTCAGGTTGTATACAAAAAATATAACTTGCGTATCTTAAAAATCTGATGTAAAAAAGAGCAATGCTGTTCATAATCACAAAATTATACTTTTCAATATAGGAATTATTTAAAATCTTTCATTATGAGAAGGGTATTACAATGCAAGTAATTCACATTGAAAGGCATTCTATTCAATAGTTGTGTTTATTGGCGGGTCAGTTTGCCAGTGTTTTGATTCACATGTAATTCATGTAGACCCTGTGTCAGCAACAACTAACAGCAATACTACTTTAACTAAAAAATGATAAACTATTTCCATTTATATGCTCTGTGATTATATTATAGTCCTCAAATTTTGTAGTCCTTTACAGAAAAAATAAAGCATGGTGATAAACTCCAATTTGCCACAACACATTTCCTTCAAATCTTAAATAGTATGAAACACAAGACATTTTTTTGCACACTCTACTTTTATAGAACAACCAGATTTGTAATTGGTTTCTTTATTTTATTAGCTTTATCAATATACATGGCAGCTTTCTCAAATCTCAAAGTTCCAAAAGTATGTAATTTTAAAGGTAAAAAATCATTTTCCTTTAGATGTCATATTCCTAGAGAACTATTAAAATCTATTTATATAAACAAAAATAATTGATAAACTAACACACTTTAGAAATCAAAATATTTTAAATTATTTTAAATGAATACAAGATATGTCTTTTTAATTAACTATCATAGTTAAATTTAATATCACAAAACAAAATGACTTGTCCCCATGAATTTCTCAAATGGGGTAAAGTCATTGGGTTTTACACTTAATATAAGTTTTAAATGTGATTATTAAATGATAATATTTTATCAACTATAGGAAAATACTCATTTATAGGAATTTCCTTAGGTCCATCCATCTTTTTAGGCCAAGTTTGAGCCCATGTCAACTTTCAAGGTTAGATTCAGTGCACCTAACCTGCCTAATAAGAATATGAATTTCACTGATAAGAAGGAGGAATAAACAGTGGCTAAATCACTGTTTAACTTGCCAAAAGGAAAAAAAAAGCTAAAAGTGAATGGGATAGCTTCAAATGACTAATAAGTTTAAAAAATTTTTAATTTAAATAGGAATGGCCAATAATGGTGGGTTTAAAATTTCACAGAATAACCTTGGAAAAAAATAGAAATAGTGAAGTCATCACCTTATTGATACGAAACTAAAGTTTAATAGTCATTAAAGGGGTAACAACCACTTGTAGTCTACATTTAAAAGTAATTTTAATCATAGCTAAAACAAACTAAAAACAAAGAATTCTACTAAGAAAAAACAAAAGTGATAAACATTTAATAACACCTAAAATATAGATACTTAAGATCCTAGACAAAAATATTTAAAGTAAAAGGGACTTGAATTTTTATAACAATTCATCTCAGAAAATCAATTTCTAAATAGCTCATATCCTTTGCTTTGGTGTTTTGCCTGCTATCAACTAAACATTTGCACAGTAGAAAATGACTCATGTTCTTTTCAAATGCTTGGCATTATAATGTGATCTCATATCTTTCCTCAAATTAAATTTTGCTCCACATATTCCACATGTATACAGATGAACATCCATGTGCTGTTCCAACTGTTCATTATTTGGGAATATCTGAAAGCAGACCTGGCATATAGTCTCACCAGCAGATAAATGAGAAATCATATGCCGTACATGGTCATGTTTTCTGAAGTTTCCTTGATCACAAATGGAACAGACATACCTGGCCATGCCTTTGTGCATATCATTGTGCAGTCGCAATTGACGTTCTCTTAAAAACTGCTTTCCACATGTCTGGCACACAAACTGTTTTTCCTTCGTATGAACAGTATAGTGTTCTCTCAGGTGACATCGCTGGTAAAACCCTTTTCCACAGAGATTACAAAAATGCTTTCGTCTGTGATCTCTTTCATTTTCTTCCATGATGGCACTCTTAAACATGTCTTGGTCCAGGCAGCTAGACATATGTTCAACCACTAGATTTTCAGTTTCAAAACGCTGGCCACAATTAGGACACCGAAAAGGGCAGGCAGAATGTTTAAATAACTGCTTTTTTTGGATACTGTTTATCTGGAAATGATTGTCCCTAAAATCATCCAACATTTCAACAAACATATCTCTTATTTCAGACTGCTCATCAGGATTCTCTTCCATGTCCATTTTCTCCTCAGTATTTCCTAACCCATTCATTGTCAGATCTTGGGGTTCTCCACATCTCTGAGCGTGTTCCTGAAGCTGTCTACCCTTCACGAGTATTTGTCCACATTTGCCACACGCACAGATATTTTCGATGTGTTTGGCTAAGTAATGAGATGACAGGTCCTCCTCAGTGATTGTGAGTCCACACAGCTCACAAGACGCATTTTCAGTATCTTCTTGTACTGGACTACTGTTGTTTGGAGGTCTCATATTTTCTAAACCACCTCTTTCATCAGCGTTTATCGACATCCGAGGTTTTAGAGTTTTCCTACCACTTTTTTTAATACTCACATCTTCTTCAACATAATATCTATAAAATGGCTCTTCAGGTTCATCTTCTAATTCATCATTGTCAGTGGATTCATTACAATCTTTATCAGTAACTTTAATAATGTTAAAGTCTTTCAGTTCATCTGTAGGAATGTCTTCTGGCTCCATCTTGATAATGATTCTTTTCCTCTCAGCAGCTCTGCTTTTTTCTTCACTGGCTAGTTCAGACTCCACTGTGCTACTCTTTCTGCTTCCAGTGGTCGAAGTCGAATCATCAGCAGCCTGGCTTGTGTCTCCTCTGTATTTTTCTGTCTGTGCAGAAAATGTCTTAGAAGAATCCTTTTCACCAAATTCAGCCTTGATACTACCATCTTTTCCGTCTCTAACATCTACTATTCTGTGGTAGGATCTCGTGTTTTGGTATGAATGTCTGTTAGTACAGGTTAGGGCATGCTCATCTAATAATTTTTCACAGCTAAAGCCAAATCCACAACTATCACAGGTAAAACTTCGTCCAAAGCGTCGTGACACACGTTCTTTTGGAGTAGATAATTTGGACACAGAGCTTTTTTTACATACATCAAATAGTGGTTCAGGAAAATTACCCAGTTGTAAAGACTCTTCATCAGGCTCTCTGTTATGTGGTGTATTTACTGTTGAACTTGGCTCTGCACACCACCTATTGGATTCATTGCCATTTCTAGCCACAGTATCTTCATACATTCTTACCCCAAATATCATTTTGCTGTTCTGTTTGCTAGAAGCAGAAGATGAACATTTTGAACTGGAACAATCTGCGTCCTGTATGTCTTCTAAGCAGTCGGGAACGTTGTACAGCTGTAGGTAATTCATTGCCACTTTAAACTGCTCAAAACTGGAGGGAGCTGTCATAATTTTCCCTAAATACATAAATTGCAAAATGAGATCAAAACACTCAGCACTAATTTTCATGTTGCTGAGATTCAGTTGTGCAGTACTATGCTGATGGTTCATGAAAAACATTCTAAAATAGGAGCTACAAGCAGCTAGCACGGCTTTGTGGGCTTGAAAGTAAATGTCATCAATTGCAATACAACAGTCACAGAGAAAGCCCCATTCCCTTTGGTTGTTCAGTTGCTGAAGGACGTAGCTGCTGTGGCTGGGCTTTGCCATCTTCTACCGATTAGAGACCTACGTGAAACAAAAATATTACAGTCAGACAGGATGTCAGAAAAGGACTTCAACAAAAGAATAATTTTGATCACAATTTGTGACTTTGCTATTGCAATCAAGGTCTGAATAGTCTTCCATTTCAATGTAGAAAAAGTCAGTAATATACACCTGAATCATTTTTTAAATTCGAAGATACCCAGCCATTTACTCAAACTACTCATTTTGATTTTAAGAAATACAAGCAAAGGTATCACAAGCAAAAAGAATCATCATTTTGGTTTCATTACAACTCTATGTGGAAAAATGTATATTAAATTTGAAAGGAAAAAAGATGCAAGCTTAAAAATACTTAAAGTATATAAACAATGAAAGTAAATAAAATAGCAACTTAAATTGAATATTAAAAACCTCTTAGATGATGGATAAAAGGAATTATTGCTCATTTTAATTTTTATTTTTTTTAAAGACTTTATTCATTTATTCTTAGAGAGAGGGGAAGAAGAGAGGGAGAAACACATCAATGTGTGGTTGCCTCTAGCATATCCCCTACTGGGGACCTGGCCCACAATTCAGGCATGTGCCCTGACTGGGAATCGAACCAGTGACCCTTAGGCTGGCAATTCATGCTCAGTCCACTGAGCTACACCCACCAGGGCTATTTTTTTATTTCTTAAGATTTTATTTACTTTAGGCAGAGGGGAAGGAAGAAAAGGACATCAATTTGTGGTTGTGTCTCACATGCCCCCTACTGGAGATCTGGCCTGGACAACAACCTAGGCATGTGCCCGACTGGGAATTGAACCGGCGAACCTTTGGTTGGCAGGCTGGCACTCAATCCACTGAACCACACCAGCCAGGGCAGGAATAATTGCTCATTTTAAAATGTGATAAGGACATTTCCATTTTGTTAAAAAAAACAAAAAAAAACACAGTCCTGACCTTTTAGATATACATACTGGCATGTTTATAGATGAAATGATGTATCTAAAATATGCCTGAAAATAACACAGGGGTTTGGGTGTGGGGCTATCGATGATACAAGATTGGCCACGTGCTGATAACTACTGAAGCTAGGAGACAAGTATAACTCTATTTTTGTATGTTTGAAAATTTCCTTAGAAAATTTTTATTTTAAAATTTATTTTTATTAAATTAAATGGAAATGACACCAAGCAAACAGGTTTGATCACTGCTTTCTTCTTCCTTATATAGGAGAATAATTCTGTAGAGTCAGAACATAGCTGTCTCTTATTGCTCGATATACACTTTAGTGAATAAAGAAACGGATCTATTTGGGAAGATGTTTACCTATAGATGATAAACTTTTCTTAACTTTTGGATTGTTTTTTAAAAAGTTCACAAAAGTAACACATGCTCACTGCAAAAAATTCAAACGTAAAAATACATAGAATAAAAACACACCTTAGGCTGCATACCTCTTCAAACACTCTGGATTGTGTATTTTCAGATAAGTTTCTATGGATACACACAAAGTCAGCAAATATTGAGTACCTACTATATGCCAGGCACACAGCTTTGCTTTTGCTGTGTATTTGTTTTTTAAACCTAAATGGTATCATAATACCTAACTTTCTGCAACTAGTTTTTTTTCACTTAACATATGGTAGACATTATAAGTATTTTTATTTTTTTAAAATTTTATTTATTCATTTTAGAGAGGGGAAGGGAGAGAGAAAGGGAAGGAGAGAAACATCAATGTGTAGCTGCCTCTTGCGTGCCCCCCTCCCTACTGGGGACCTGGCCCGCAACCCAGGCATGTTTCCTAGACTGGGAATCAAACCAGTGACCCTTTGGTTCACAGGCCAGCATTCAATCCACTGAGCCACACCAGCCAGGGCCACTATAGATATTTTTAATGTAGAGAGTTGACTTTGGATAAAAAAGACAGGAAAAGAAAATATTAAAAGCACTAGAAGTGCTTATCTATCATATTACGCAGCTAAAATAAGATCCAATTTGTCTCAATTTTAAATCTGTATACATAAAACTTCAGAATGTTTTCTACCAAAAAACAAGTTCCTACGCAATTTGAACATAAAAAGAACATTTAACAAGCTGTTCACAGAAATAAAATGTTCACTCTTCAGTTTCCAAACCCTTCAATCCTTTTAATAATTAAGACAGTCTCTAAGTTTATTTACTTCACTTGCTTTTTAATCTGTTTGTCACAAATCAGGTGGATTACATACACCTTTCCTTTTCCCTACTACCTAAAGAGTCGTCCTGCCTCCTTTTTCCTGCCTACAGAAAGAGTTGCTGAATATGAAACTATTGTTGAAACGAAGGTGGTTTATAATGAGTACTGCCTTCTTGAAACTGCAACCACTGTGCCTTTTCTATAAGCTAGATCGGGCATTTCAAGTAGGTACAATATTTCAACATTCTGTGACTCAGATATCTATGCCAGAACCATGAGGGATCATGTTCAGTATGTACCTAAATGTAAAAAGCAATCTGTGTACATAGATTTTCATCAATGTGTTATTTATCATTTCAAATGCCTGGTTATAAGGGAACTGTTAGTGAACGAAGATGAATCCACATCCTAAAATTCACTGTCATGCAATCTTTAAAAACTATACGAATGAGCCCTGGCTGGTGTAGCTCAGTGGACTGAGCACAGGCCTGTGAATCAAATAGTCACTGGTTTGATCCCCAGTCAGGGCATATGGCTGGGTTGCAGGCCAGGTCCCCAGTGAGGGGCACATGAGAGGCAACCACACATTGATGTTTCTCTCTCTCTCCTTTCCTTCTGCTCTCTCTAAAAATAAATAAATAAAATATTTTTTAAAAACTATATGAATGAAAACTGTAGAAGAAAATGAGAAAAGTTTCACCCCAAGCCGATTTTATGTAGGATGAGATTTCTAGGTCTCCAGGCATTTTTGTAGGATTCAGAGAGACTTTTAATGAATAATAAATCCAAGAGAAAGAGGCAGAGGGATGTCTATTATCTTAAATTTTTTTTTCTAGTAATAAGAGTTGCTTAAAAAGGAAACAAACTCATCCAAAGGATAATGAATGCACTGTGTGGAAGCAAGGACAAATATTGTTGGGGACAGTATGGTGCAGTAAGAAGAGCACAGGCTTTGGATGGGACAGATCTGAGTTCCAATCTAGAATTTGCTGCCTTGGGTACTTGTTTATTCTCATTGACCCCAAGTTTCCTGAACTGTCGAGGTGGGGATCATAATTACTCAAATAATATATCTAACATGAGGATTCATAGAAGCAATGTATACAACGTACAGTGCTTGGCATGTAATAATTAATGGAAGTTACTGTGGCAACTGTGTGGTTGTGATGCTTACGTTAACTCTCAGGAGTTAAGTTTGACTAAATAGCCTTAGTTTCCTTTGAAACAGAAGTCCAGCAGCACAAAAGTCAGCAGTTAATCTGTAAAAACTCTCAGGTTTTAAATATCCTGTGCTTGAAATAATGACAGGAAGCGCTTAAAGGTCCCAAGGGCCCTTTGAATTTAAATGAAAAGCAGTTTTATGGTCAGCAACCAAAATTAATGAGACTACACAGAAGACCAAGTGTAACAGGCACATCTGTGGCTATAGTTGCAATCAAATTAGTGAAAATGCATACATTCTGTGTTAACACAAACAAAACACTAAAACAAGAGCATCGATAGCACTTTAATGTACACTTATTAATTCAACAAATATTTATTGAATACCTTGGTGTCCCAGACACTGTATAAAGCACTGAGAGTCAGCAATAGCACAGGTATTCTATAATCGCAAGGATACATAATGCACGAGAATTCTGACTTTCTCTACATCAGTGACTTCATTCAACACGTTCTCCCAGTGAAGTGCCTACTCTGCGGAAGAAGGCATTGTGCTGTGGTGGAAAGAATGAGGGGTCTGGGTCAGACAGGCCTGAGTATGAATCTCACTGCCTCCGTATGTCTATTTCAATCTCCCTCTCACAGAGCCGGAAGCTGAATAAGTACTGAGTCTAAAATTAATGCTAATACTACGGCTTTGAGGCTAACCTAGAACAGTAGTTTCATCAATGTCATTATGCAAATGTCCAAGTTCTGAGTAAAAACAATTTTAGGTAGACTGACTTTTAATAGCGATCATTCACATATTAGAACCAGCCACTCTGTTCATGTTACATCTCACTCAGAAAAGCTTTAAGAATGCTTAACGCCAAAAAAGAAGGGGAACTGGAGGGAGTTCAGGATGAGGGGTATAAATTGCTTTGAGACTTTTAGCTTGTTATCTCTTGAGGATGATTTTTGTTTTAAAATTTTATTAATTAAACAATATATTTCACTCAAATTACCAAAGAAGTTTGCTCTTTTCAAGATTTTGATATCCTTAATAATGCTACCAAAAAAACTTAATAAACTTTGTTACAGTAAAGCTTATAAATAGTTTTGAATAAAAGGATTATTATATTTCAATTGTTCTGTTTTTATAACTGAAATTGGTGGATGCTTTTGTTTGTGTCACTAGCTTCATCACTGGTAGAACAAATTTATTACAGCTAGAAGCCAAGGGTATGGGACTGAGAGCAGAAACTTCAAATGAGATCTAAAGCCAAAGAGATCACCTAAGGACAGGACACCCAGTGTGCACGCAGCTCTCCGGGAAGAATAAGGAGTTAGGTGATGTAAAAATTTTATACTGGATTTTTAAAAAATTTAGCTTGAGAAAGTTCACCACCTCATCTCAAATTTAAAAACAGTCACCAAGCACATTACACAATTTAGATATTCATAGACTTTCACAACATAAAGAGATCTAATCTAGTCCAAATTCTTACTTCATAGAAGGGCAAAGATCTATGGCTGCTGAATAATGTATCAAAGATATAGTTAACTGGTAAAGTAGGTACTAGGACTCCTGACCACCCAGATGGAAACAAGCCACCATACAGTAGGTACTACACATTACTTTGTACTAGGCAGTGTGTGTGCCCTTCTCAAAGAACACAAGGACTGTGCATGAGTCCTTAACACAGGGCTTACTGACCAGGTGCTCTTGCTCTTGTGACTACCTCCATCTGAACTCTGTCTATAATATGATTTTATCCATATATTTGCACCTAGTCTTATCCAGTAGATATGTTCCCTAAATTATACTGTGTAAGCTATTTCAGTAAATTCTCACTGACAGTAAAATTTCAAAAATACTTTTCCTTCATTGCTAAATCTCTTAAATTAGAAAAAAAAGTTTTGTTGGATGCCCTTTTGACCTACCCTTAATCAAATGATAACTTAAGGGTCTATAAATAAGCATATAGAGTGGATGAACTGCCCCGGCTGGTGTGGCTTGCAGGCCTGTGAACTAAGGGGTTGCCAGTTCAATTCCCAGTCAGAGCACATGCCTGGGTTGTAGGCTGGGACCCCAGTAGGGGGAGCAAGAGAGGCAACCACACACTGATGTTTCTCTCCCTCTCTTTCTCCCCCCCTTCACCTGTCTGTAGGAATGAATAAATAAAATCTTTAAAAAAAAAATAAAGTGGATGAAGAACTTAAACTATTTGCCTGTCTATAAGGCAAATAATCACTCTCTAATTTGTGTCAGACTTGCATTACAAAGAAAGCCCCTGAGGACAATTTGCACAGCCTCAGTGAGTCTATGGCAGAGCCTAGCATCACACTCAATGAGCATGCTGGTCTCTGGACTACTAAAAATTACCTCTGGACCTTTAAATATATGTGTGTGTGTATTCATTTCCTTGTATGTATTTCTTATTGAATGTATGTACATGGATTTAAGAGCTATAGATTAGCTTTTTAAGAAACCTGAAATGTAATGAAAGGATTCTCTCGTGTTTATAATTCAGAGTATCAGAATATACTGAACAGCTACATTATTATTTGTGCTGCACAGAACACTGAGGTAGACGGTGAAGGATGGCACACAACAGAACTAATTATATACAAGGGATTAAACTTTAAACCAAGAAACAATCTGAGAATAATTAAGTAGTAAACTATATTGAATAGAAGTTCAGCAAGAGTTTCCGAAGAAAAAGGCATGAACTATACTAGAACAGTGGGTTTGGGGAAGGATGCAGGATTTCAGTGAAAGCTTGATGAATGAGTAGAATAAAGAACAAGAGAAAGAGAGGTGCAGGGTGGAGGGGGGTAAAGGGAAGAAAAAAGTGGGGCTACTGTAATAGCATAATCAATAAAATATACTTTAAAAAAAGAAAAAAGAAACCAAAGGGAAAGGCATTTCAGCAATCTGTATGTGTCTATGTGAATAATTGGGGAGAAATACACAGCAGCACAAACAAAGCTTGAAAATGTAAGGGGAGGGAAGGCAGATTTGTTTTACTGGCCTTACTATTGATGTACCAAGCTCTAGTCTAAGAAAATGTGTGTGCATATCATATATGTATTATATACAGTATGCATGCATGCATGTAAATATGTATAAAGTTGTATCATTTAATCCTTATAACAAACCCTGCAAGGGAGGTGATGTTTTAAGACCCATTTTTCAGATAAGAAAATAGGCACACAACATTATATAACCTTCCTAAGGCTACAGAGGACTTCGTAAATTTAGAACACACACAGTATGACTCTTCAGCCTGAGATAATGGCCTTAACCATTTTGCCACCTATAAAAATAAAGTCACCTCAGTAAAATTCTCTCCTAGAATACCATTTTCCAGGGTACACAATCACATTTCTAAATTTTAATTAAATTCTTTAGTTTTTTTCCTAGAAATTTCCAGGGAGAACCAGTTGTAGAGGCTCCCAAAGATAAAAGGTTTTGCTTCAAAGCACCTAAATGACAGGTATTGTCAAGTTTAGAAAAAGCTATTAACTTTTTAGAGCAGACATTCTGACTGGTTATTAGACAGTACATACAGGAAGTTCTATTTGTAAAAAAAAAATATTGATTGATTTTAGAGGAAGGGAGAGAGAGAGAGAAAAAAAAACACTGATTTGTTGTTCCACTCATTTATGCACTCATTGGCTGATTTTCGTATGTGCCCCGACCAGGACTCAACCTGCAACCCTGGGGTATTGGGAGGGTGTTCTCACCAACTGAGATACCCAGCCCAGGCAATACAGGAAGTTCGGAGATTATAACTGAGTTATGTTCTAAAAGTTTATTTTAAGTTAGTTATTTGGATCTTGAAACACATATTTCCATAGAAACAATGCTATAAATGGTGGTTGAGTTCTATGCTCACATGCTAAAATCTTTAAAAACCCTAATGTGCTGTCGTTTTATTTATATCATTAGCACTAACAGAGGTACTGCACAGCAGTGCCTAACTGAACTCTCAAGGACAGGGACAAATGAGGCTTGATGGCCTTTGTGTTTATTCCCTGTGCCTATCACACTCTTCCCACCTGGCTGGCTCTTAGCGCATGCTTGTTAAGTGCAAGTATGAACTAAGAGCCCAGAAAGCAGACACCAATGGATAAGAATACCAGCTCTACCACTAGGTATCTTTCCCTTCTAAGCTTACTTTTCTTATCTCTAAAATACAGATAATTAATCATACTTCTCATAGGACTCTTGTATAAATTAGGGATGACAAAAAAAATTTTCTTTTCAAATACAATTTTCTTAAATATTGATGTCATCATTGTGGACATAGTTCACAGAATTTTATGAAGAGACCAGAAGTTCAGCTTGCTGCTTTATGGATGAGAAAACAAACAGATGCTAAGGAGGTTGAGTGATACGTTTTCAAGTCACGTCTAGTTTTGGTGGCTGGCAGGATAGGACCTTGGACTCCTCAGTCCTGGCCTAGTGCTCTTCCTACTATTCTAACTGCAGCTCCCAAGTACAGCACACTTAGCTGCCTGTTTTCTCCTATGTATCAATTATGTTTTATGGAAATACAGGAACTATTCAAATTTTCAAGGGTTGTTTACAACTACATAATGGCCTGAGACTGCTATGCTTTTGGAGATTGTGGTTTGTCAGGTCACTATTTTTCTGTCTCCATGTGTGTCGAGTCACAGCTGTCACTTCTAAGAGGTATGCTAAGCTTGCTGCCACCATTTCAATCTGTTAATGAGTTATAAAATTAAGACACAAACTCATTGAAACTGAATCTACATAAATAATTTTCTGAAAGGACACAGGAAAGTGTTCTATGAGTAAGATAAAGTTTTAATTCCTGCACTTTGTTTCATCTATTTTAATTGCAGATAAGCAACAAATTGCTTTAGTCTTTTGCTTCAGCCCAGGGCACCGGATTACTTGTGAGGTGTTTCTGTAATTCGGCTGCATTATGGGTCTAGGAAATTAATTAATCCACATAGAAAGCAAAGGAAACATAGAGGCTTCTGGAATTCCTCTCTCTCCCCCTCTAGGAGTGGAGGAAGAAAAGTATTTAATCCAAGTTTTTACAGGATTAAAACAGATAGTTTTGATCTGTTCATTCTAAAGAGACAACATGGCATCTTCTGACCACCAGAGGGCATTATGTGAACAGTAAGTAAGCTCAGCAAAAAGCAGCTTCACTAAAGTTCCTTTCTGCACGTGGCATTCACATTCTTAAAGCTCACTTTGTGGGACTATCTCCTCCAAAGTGCTCACTCTGTGGCTGGGGCCCACCTACAACTGCCCCTCTGCCAGCACCTTTTCTTAGCTGGCGCCACTACGCACTCGTCACCCAGGCTACTTGGAAGTCACCTGGGACTCCTTCCTCATAATTAAGTCTTGCCAATTTTTCTCATTAAATACTTCTCGGATCTGTCTCTATTCCATCCCTGCCTTCCCTGAACTCCTAAGGCCTCTATCATCACTTCTGAGTTGTTACAACAGGCTCCTTAACTGAGCCCTCACGTTCAGAGGACTGAAGAAGAAAACCAGACCCTATCCTTCTTTTGCTTAAACCCTCTACAGTTCCCTTCACATACCCTCAGGCTAAAAAGCACAAACTCCTTTGCAAGGCATACAAATCTCTCTGTGCCCACCCGTCTAGTCTTATTTGGCTACTTCCTGCTTCAAACTTCACGTTCAAGCATAAAAGACAAATATAAAACTGCTTCTCTCCCCAGGCCTCCCCGTTTCTTCATATATTTTTTTACCTCCATTTTTAGTCATGCTGATTAGTTCTGTCTGAATCTCCCATATGTCATTTAATGATCAGTTTATCACTTCCTCCAGAAAGCCTTCTGAAACACCTCTCTCCCACTCTTTTAGGTTTTGGTATTACTCTGTATTATCTCATTTTGTACTTATCACACTTATTTTAATCACCAGAGCAGCAATGTAAAGTGGGTGTCAAAGCCTGGATTCAAATTCTGGCTCTACCACTTTTAGGTGTGGCCCTAAGCAGGCTGCTTCACCCACTTGCGCCTCAGTTCTCATCTGAGAATGGGGATGATAATCTTTAGACTTACTCTAAGGCAGCGTCTGTCACAGGGTTAAAGTGCTAAATAAGAATCAGCAACCACAATTTTCTATGTGTTGGTCTCCCCTCTAGTTTATGAGCAACTTGAAGGCAAGGACTTAGGCTTTTTTTCTCGGCAAGAACATGTATTCAGCGAAAGTTGCTGAATGAATAACTGGTGAGGCAGCTCAGTGACAGTGGGAAGTCCTACCCATTTCCTTCTTTCTGCAGATATGCACATATTTTTTTATTGTATTGTTTCATATTTTACAGCTGATTTTTAAAATGTTTAATTCTAATCAAAACCCTGAAAACTTCACATTTTTATCAAATTAAGTCAATGCAATGAAACCAATAAAGAGTATCACAAAAGTATGCTCATTCTAAGACGCTTAATTACACTTTAAAGCCTTAAATCTGTTTAAGAATTAAGATCCCCCCCTCATCCTAAAGCACCTAACACCACAAAGTCTTCATGATTTCATACACGCTATTCCCTCTGCTTAGAACTTTTTCCACATCCAGTTCGTTGTCTTCAGGAAGTTTTTTCTGAGCCCAGGGTGAGGCAGACACCCCTCTTCTGTGCTTCTACGACAGCCTGTGCCTCCCACTGCAGGGTGACAAATCATGTATCATCCAGTGTGGGATGCTGTATCTACCACCACACTCACGGCAGGGGTCATAATTATGTGGCTTCCCTGCTTCGCTGCAAGCTCCTTGAGGTCAGAGCGCTGTCCCAGTCATCACTGCATCCGAGCCTCTTTAACAGTTGGCTGATACTTGGTTTATGTCTGATCAGTTTTTGAATAAATAAATGTTGAAGAAGGTAAGTTTTATTTTGCTTATCTTTTTTTTTGCATTATTTCAATCATGGCAACTTTTACACAAAGGGTGGGGGGAAAGTAGGTTTATAATTGTATGTGAAACATAGGAGTTTGTTTATTTATTTTTTTAAAAGATTTTATTTATTTATTTTTAGAGAGGGAAGGGAGGGAGAAAGAGAGAGAGAGAGAAAGAGAGAGAGAGAGAGAGGGAGAGAAACATCAATGTGTGGCCGCTGGGAGACATGGCCTGCAACCCAGGCATGTGCCCTGACTGGGAATCGAACCTTCGATGCCTGGTTCGCAGCCCGCACTCAATCCACCGAGCCACACCTGCCAGGGCGGGAGTTTATTTTTATATTATTTATTTATACTATCTTTTTTAAAAAAGATTTTACTATTTTTAGAGAGAGGAAGTGAGAGCGAAAGAGAGGGAAAGATCAATATGTGGTTGCCTCTTGGGTGCGCCCCCTACTGGGGGACCTGGCCCACAACCCAGGCATGTGCCCTGACTGGGAATTGAATCGTTGACCCTTTGGTTCCCAGGCTGGCACTCAATCCACTGAGCCACACCAGTCAGGGCTTTTTTGTTTGAGAGAGAGAGACAAACATCGATTTGTTGTTCCACTACTTATGCATTCATCGGTTGGTCGCCTCTTTTGTGTGCCCTGGCCAGGGATCGAACCCACAACCGTGGCATATTGGGATGACGCTCTAACCAATTGATCTACCTGGCTAGGGCTTGTATTATTACTTATTAATTATTGTATTATTTCCCCATACGAACAACTGCAAAGCTACTTTTGCTCTACCCTGTAGTAAGTTTTTGCTCTACCAAATGAGGTAGAGCAAAGTGCTCTAGAGCAAGGTGCTCTACCAAAAACTTACAAAGCAATTTCCCATACAGTATACAACTGATTCTCATAACCACCCTGAGGTAGGTAGTTTTATTAACCTCGTTATTTATTTATTTTTTATTTTTTGGGGGGGGTTATTTATTTATTTTTAGAGAGGGGGAAGGGAGGGAAAAAGAGAAGGAGAGAAACATCAATGTGTGGTTGCCTCTCACGTGACCCCCACTGGGGACCTGGCCCACAACCCAGGCATGTGCCCTCACTGGGGTCAAACTGGTGGCCATTTTGCTCACAGCCCGCACTCATTCCACTGAGCCACACCAGCCAGGGCTTAACCTCATTTTTAAACGAGGAAACAGGTCCAGTAGTTGATATCAAATGCTCATATTATAATTAGAAGATGAGACTCAAACTCTTTTGATTCAGACCCCTAAGTTTGTTTTTATAAACTAGACAACACTCTAGCAATGACAATTAAGTGTCCCTTTGGAATGAACACTGTAGGCCTCTCAGAAGCACTCCATTCTCATACTGCCCATATGGCAAGCAGAATGCCTGCCCCTTCCCCACCTCCTCTTCCATCTGCTGACTCCCACTGCCCATGAGGGCAAGCTCTTCCCTAGTATTAAAAATTTAATGGAGGATAGAGCTCTTCATTGTCCTCTAAAAAGGATTACGTACATCTCAGAAAACGAACAGAAAATCTGGTTGGTGATTTAATTCTTTAATTTTTCAATTTTATTTTGAAAATCATTTTAAACTCAAAGCAAAGTAGTGTAAAAAACATCCATGTCCCCACATCCTCAAATAACCAATACTGTGACCAAACATCTATGTACTATTGTGGGGCTTTGTTTTCAGAACATCACTGCTTCCCAGCTCATCCTTCTTGAGTATACCAGGCTAAATAAGAAGTGATTCTGTATTTTCAGTAAGATCACTTGCAGTTACTACACAGTCACAATATACAGTTACAAAACTATCTTAAATATGTACTATCTCCTTCCCTGGCACACCGGAAAACCACAGTCATTAATCCCTCTAATTTCCTCTCCTTGATGCTTGGCATGCTACCTCTGGATACAGGAACCCCTCCTCCCACATCAGCACAGGGGTATCTTGACAGTGGTCTTCATGGCAAGGATACCCACTTCTTCCCAACTATAAATTATGACACTCTCTATCATCTGAGGGTTTTATTTGGTTTCAGTGAGTTTGGCTGGAATAAACCCATGAAAGGCTGGACATCAACATTAAAATAGCGTAAGAACTAGCACTAGCCCACCAAGGTACAGTACTTCATTAGGACAGACCTAAAATAGCAGCCCTGTTATATTTAATCTCTCATGCCTATTACTTAATCCCAGAATTGCAAATCAGTCCAATGTAAAACATGTCCCTTTCCTCTCCTGGTGAATGCTCACCAACCGGAGTGGTGAACAGGCCATCTCCAGCAGAGTGAGGCATACACAACAGCACCCCTAACGATCAACTCCGGCCTTCTCTCATTGTACACAAGGACTCGACTGCTACCAGTGATTATCTCTGGGCAGTGGGAGTCAGAGCAACTTTCATTTTTATACTTTATGTAGGCTGAATTCTCAGAAAGAACATGGATTTTATAATAAAGTACTACAACTTTGAGAAAAAAGGGGCATGAATCACTTTTAATTTGGTTCACTTAAGAATACAAGAATTGCCCTGGCTGGTATGGCTAAGTGGATTGAGTTCCCCCTGAGAACAGAAAGGTCACTCACTGGTCTGACTCCCCGTCAGGGCACGTGCCTGGGCTGCAGGCCCGCCAGGTCCCCAGTTGGGGGAGTGCGAGAGGCAGCCAGTCGATGTTTCTCTAACATCCATGTTTTTCTCCATCCCCTCTCTCTAAAAAATAAGTAAAATCTCTAAAAAAACAGACTATAACAATAAATAACAAAGTAATCTCAATATTTTATGGCAAGAGATATTAGTACAAGAGGAAAACATCAGGAGAAAACATCCCTATAGAGACTGAAGTGACCTCTCAAGCAATTGTTTTTCGATCAATACCTCGATCTGGGGGGGAAGACAACATATTGTAGCTTAAAAACAAAAATCTAGGGTAAATTTTATGTATTTTCTCCCAAATGGTCTCCTTCCCTTTTGGACAGAAGGTTAATAGCAAAAGCTTAGCGCTTTTTCCTGGATGGAGGGAGGAGAGGCCTGAAGGCAGGCACGTCTTTTCTCCTGCACATTAGAATGAGAAATGATGCTAAAGCACAAAAATTTAGGTGTTAAAGCAAAATCAAAACACAAGGTCAAGAGCAAGAGGCTGAGACTGTGTTCATGCTCTGCTAAGGTCCTGGTTAGACACTGTTTCTCTTTTCTCTCACAGGTTCCCCCACACCTCCAACCCCAAAGGGGCTACTATGTTGGCACGGGAAGAATACAAAGGCTTCAAGAAAGGCGGCTCAACCTGAGTTATTTTATATGATGAAAATTTGGTCATAATAGAAAAACTGCTTTTAAAATGAATATAAAATGTTATTTGAAGGCTCTACTGCAGATTGCCTTTATTAATCTTCGGGAAAGCACTTCACCTCCGCTACGTTTCAGTTTTCTCTGTTTGACATGATGAAGCCACCGTCTAGCCCCCAGCGCTATTTCAGTTATTGAGACTTCATCAGCTATCCAGCAAGTGATTTAAAAGGAAAGTTTTGAGGTTTTGATGGCCAGTCCTCACTTGTATCCATTTGTATCCCAATTTTCATCATATCCATTTGCACTGACAAAGTTTCATAGATCTAATTTCAGTTTCAAAGGAGAAGGCAATGACTGCTTTGAAATTATCCTAAGAACTGCATCCTTCACCAGCTCTGTTCCAGAATGGCTTGAACTTCAGCTCAAGAGACCGATTCTAAGTCTCCTAAAAATAAAAATAAAAATAAAGAAAGAAAGAAAGAAACTGGGACCTCCTTGGGTTCGAGGGTCAAAGGGAAAATTCTTCCTGAAATAATTTTCCTGCCGTGATACTGTATGGAAATACACTTAGGCCAGGGGAGAATCTGCGCGTGCCTAACCACGCTGATTTAGAAGTATCATCACACACATACCAATGCTCCACTGTCTCCAGAAAACATCAAGGACTTTCACCAACATCTCCCTGATGCTCCTAATCTGGAAAATGTCATGTCAGCCTTTCAACCCTGTAGACGCGCTGGTTAGACAGAACGGGGGAGTGGGAAGGAGACTGAGCTCAGACCCAAGCCTGCATATTTTAGTGGTAACGACTCCCGATCTACATCCAACACTTTGACCGAACACTAACAGAACTTCTGGTAAGCGCCCACCACTGGAAGCGAGAACACTTTTTCCCAGGAAAGCTATCTTTTCCACAGAAAAGATGAAAATTTTCTACCTACCACTTTCTACTGAACAAAAAGCTTGTGTGCCGGCAAGAGGGGGTGGGAAAGAGCGTGGCAAGAATTTGCACGGCCCTTACGCCTCCTCCCTCGGAGCGCGCCCAAGTCTGCGGCCTCGGGCTCCGGGACACTTCCCCTCCCACCCGCCGCGGAGCCGCAGCTGTAAGTTGAGAGAAGCGGGCTCTGGGCACGTCAATCAGCCGGGTCCTCCCGCCTTCCGTCTACACCTCCCTCCCAGCCGCCCCCCCCCTTTCAAAAAAAAATAAAGGTAGAGAAAGAAAGGGAAAAGAAGGTAAATGATGTGGGAACTACTCTCCGCGGGGGCTTCTCCTCCGACCCAGAGAGGCCGCACGTCGCGGACCGGACGCGCCGGCGGGCGGCGGGATCGAGCAGGCGGTCGGGCAGCCGCCAGTCGCCGGGTCCCCGCAGCGTGTCCGCTGCGCTCCGGCTCCCCGCACGGGTCGGCGCCGTTCCGACCCCGCACTCCGCCAGGCCCCACGGCCCGCCGCCCTCCGGCGCGGGCCAAAGTTGCGCAAATAGTCCTACAACTGGCAAATACTCACCGGCCGCAGCGGGAACCGAGGTTGCGGAGATTTTCGGGAGTTTAAGGCAAATCAGCCGCGGGAAAGGCGGGCGGAGGCGAAGGGAGCGCGAGCTGCAGTGGCGGCGCGGCGCGGCGCTCGGGTTGGGCTGCGCGGAGAGGTTCTGGCTCTGCCAGGGACTGTGCTGCAACAAAGGACTTCCGCTGCCGCACAGCCGCGCCTGCCGCACCGCACTGAGCCGGCCCCGCTTACGCGGCGACTCCGGGTCTGCCCACCAGTTCGCTGCGGCGTCCGCCAGCCTTCCCCTCCCTCTCGCCCGCCCACCCACTCCGCCGCTGGCTGCTAGGGGCACCCGCGGTCGCCTGTTTGTTACAAGTTTCTGCGTCGGGCTCTGAGGAGGCTGGCGCAACCCGCACCGCGGGGGCCCGGCGCGGCGGCGGCCCGACCACCCCTCTTGCCCCTTTCCCAAGGGTAGGCTTGGGACCTCCTCCTCTCGCTTGCACAGCGGGATGGGACCGGGCTCCCTCCGCCTCCCCCAAGGCTAGATGCTGCTTTCCCACCCTGTCCCGACGTCAGACCCCTGCCCGGGAGGACCCAGCAGCTGCGCCCTCCTTCGCGGTATGCCCCGGGCGTTCTGAGGGCACCGGCAACCTCGTCCAAACCTGGACGTGGACAATGAGTTCAGGGTCGCCCATTCCTCGCGCTCCCCCAACCCTGCCTTCCATGGGCCCGTCGGCTTCTGGCCTTGAGTCACTTCCCCCGCCATGCCCCACCCCGCCAGGCTCCCGTGGCTTAGTTTCCCTGGCCCCGCGCCCTCATCGCTCTCCCTTTGAACACGCGGGCGCATCCTTCCCCACCCCCATTCCCGAACTGAAGGGGTGCCCATGCTTTTGCACATTCTGGGGAAAGTCCCCAGGTCACGCGGTTGTGTGTGGGGAGCATGTAACGCCCGGGCTCATCTCCACGCTTCCGCCTACAGAGTCACGACTGGGGACTGTGGCGGAGGCGGCCGAGCGCTAGCCAACCCCTCCTGGCCACTTGAGAGGATGGGCGGGCTCGCACGTAAGCACGCACGCACACTCTGGCCTCTGCGCCCCTCTTTCCCGGCTACCGGGTGCGCTGTCACGTGGGCTCACCACGGGGCAGCCGGCGCGGGAAGCCGCGCGAGAATGGACCGCGGGGTGCGTGAGCTGGCGCCGCCGCGTGACGCTTGCGGCGCGGGAGCCGCCCCTCCCGCATGGAGGAGCCGGCTGGTCGCCCCAGCGGCGTCTGGGTAAGCGACGCAGCCCGGCCCTTGTGGGCCGCTCCAGGCTCAGTCCCTCCCGCCGGGAGCCGCCTGGGGTGGCGGCGGCCTGCAGCTGCGCCGGTCGTGGAACAGATGCAAGTAGCAGGGGAGAGGGGTATTTTTGGTCTGTTTGACATGTCAATCAGGGCGAGGAGGAAAATGGCAACCGCGAGTGAGCGCTGGGCCGAGGATGCCCATAGCCGCCCTTAGCTGTCCGCACAAAGCAGTTGTCGGGGCCTGAAGCAGGCTAGGACCCCGCGAGAGGACGCCTGCTGCGGGCCGGGCTGCGACTCCGCGGGGGCAGTCCTGACTAGCGTTCGACGTTCCGCAGACTGCCGAGCCCACCCTTTAGCGAGTGGGTGGGTTTCCAGGTGCAGCCCACAGAGGCCAATGTGCTCCCTGTCCCTTCCACCGTCATTTGTGATTGCCTTGTTTTTAGAGCAGGAAGTACCCCTCTGGTCCCATAATTCATTTCTCTTTTTTCAGCTTATATGAATCTCATTCTAAGTATATCCAGTTTTCTCTTTTCGTAATTTTACTTCTTTATTTTAGAGGGAGAGAGAAAAAACATCAATTTTGTTGTCATTTATTTATGCATTCATTGGTTGCTTTTTGCAGTGCCCTGACTGAGGATGGAACCTGAAACTTCCAGAAGATACTCCAGCCAACTTAGCTACCCAGCCAGGGCCAGTTTTTCTTTTTAAAGCTTGCCCCATCTATCACTTCCTTCCCTAACTAGCACTCATGTGGAGAAAACAAGCTGTTCTTGAGCTGCATAGGCAGCCCCAGAACTTGACAGCAGCTAACGTGTTTCATAAAGTAATGCCTGGTTTCCCTCAAGGGATTAAATTTGGCATTCATTCTCTTGACAATCAACTCTTTTTGGTAAAGCTGTGCACAGGATTTTGTCAAGGGTGTAAAGTACACTTTGTAGTCACAGATTTTAAAGCTGAAAGGGCCCTTACAGGAAAGCCAGTTCATCCCTCTTACTTTACAGATGAGGACACCAGACCTAAAGAGCAAGTGTGTAGCTTGATTGAGTCCTGCACCTCTTGAATAATTGGACTCGTCAGCTCTGGACACCTTGGTGGTTGTGCTCGCTACCACATAGGAGTGCAGCAGTGCCCGTTTAACGTATGCACTGTAGAGGCTATCTGCCAGAGGTGATTATAGCCTTGATCCAGATTATTTAGAAATCAGGCTTGGCCAGTGTGTGATGGCTTTGGTATTTTAAGAAATGGGGTTGGCACTATTTCTGGGTGAAATAGAATGGCTGTGATGTACTTTGGAGCTCAAAGCTGCCCTCTCCCGCACCCCCTTCCCACCCCAGCCTCCTTTAGCCCTCTTCTTTGCGAGAATAACCAACATCTGCAACATTGTTTCCTTAAAGTTAAGGCATCAAAGTCCTCTTTAGTAATGTGGACAAGTTTTAATTAAGAGTAAACTGTTAATCCATTATCAGACATCAGCTCTTTGATAGGGAACCAGACAAGAATGGGATAGGACATGGAATAGATTAGTACCATGGATAGGAGGTTATCAGGAAGCAGTGAAAAGTCACCTGAATGGTCAGCCAGGAAGGAGGGAGGGACTTCACATGATTTGCTACACTGTTTTTGCCCAGCCCTACCCTGAATATCTCACCAGTATTTGGAGGTAATGAAGATGGATTCAGCTCAGGTTTGGTTGCTGTTTATTAAGTACCTGCAGTGGCTAGCTGTTTTCATAGATGAATTTCAGATATTTACCAAAAGGAGGTAGTACTGTCTCCATATTACAAACAGTTGAGGAAATAGGCTCAGAGATTTACGTGGCTTCAGTGATGCAGCCATTTGCTGTACAATTCAAGCCTAGATCATTTATCTCCCAAGGCTAGTCTGTGCTCTTTTGCACTGTATCTCACTACCACTTCAAGTGGGGAAGGGGGGATGAGAGAAATTGCCTGTGGCTGATTTATTGGCGCCTGTGGTTGCCCAGAGAGGTTGAGCAGGACTTTCAGCTGCCCTCTGTGCCCTAGAAAGTGGAGCTGTGTGCTTCCACCCTATCTCCTGAGGGGAATATGAAGGAGCCAGGCTGTCTAGCTGGGGAGGAGGGGCCTAAGTGTCTTGGCGGTAAAATATCCTGGTGAGTGCTGTGCTGGGAAGTGTTGCATAATGCCCTCCCCACCACTAAACCAAAGTGATTTATGTACTGTGGTCTGTAGGTGCTGCTTGACCATCTTGTTAAAGAAAAACTTGTCTGTTTTAGTAATAACAGGGCCAGAAAAGAGTTGGGGGTTTTATATTATTGCAGGGTTTTTTTTCTGGTCTTAAAAAAGCAGTGCAGGTGCTCTTATCTTGATAAATTATAAAGTACTTCTGCACCACTTCCTGTGCTCCCTTTCTGCATATTTATTCCAAAGTGCATGTGAACTTCAGTCTTTTGATAAAAGAATGCTAAGAAAAATACCACTTCAGTTTGTAGTTACAAGCACAGGCTACGGAGTCAGACCTAACGTTCGATCCCCACTTAGTACCGTTTGCTGTGTCCTGAGCCTAGGTTTCTCCTCAGTTGTAAAATGGAAAGAAAAGAACACATAGTCATGGTGAGGGTTAAAGGAGATACTGTGCATAGAGCACTTAGCACAAGGCTTTGCACATAGTACTTACTCATTGTAATAGCAGCTATTGGTAACGTAATTCTCTCTAGTGTAGAGAAGCTATTATTGCTACTTGAATTTGCTTAGCAAGAGTGGAGGAAGAGGAAATAAAGTGTTTGAATCAAACATCAATTCCAGGATCATTTATTGAATTTGTTAATACTTCTGCTTACCCTTTGCTAGCAGGAATTTTTAACCTTTAGAAAAAATGTTTGTGGTGGTGCTATTAGTTATTTTTGGAGTTTTCCTAATTCATTTCTTCCCTGGTTACAAATCAAAATACAATGACTTGTTCTTTCTGAAAAACTCTAGACACATTAAGCAAAGGGTTTCATTAGTCCATGTGGATAACGTGTCAGTGGAACGTTCTGTGGCAGAGGAAGCATGGTTTACCTATATGCAGAAGTTATAATCATTCTTGTACTGTATTCTAGATCTGTACTAGCATTGTCATTTTCCAACTTTCTCCTGTCCTTTTTGTACCTTATTTTTTCTTTCAGAAATGAAGTCTTTTTTTAATTATTATAATTATTTTTAGTAGACTAAGAATCTTTCCTTCACAGGTTCTGATTTTTTTTAAGGTCCAGTAGCAATTTGCACTGAGCAGTGTTAGCGTTTTTTGTTTGCCTGTGGCTTTATCAGACGTCCCACATGTTGGTTGAGTGGGGGTTAGAGATGCAGGGTAGGCCGGCTGTGTCTGCCAACAGGCAGGAGGCCCCAAACTAACGTTTCCCAGTTCCGTTAAAGGTTTCTAGAACATAACTGCTCTTCCTGTATCATTTACCACGTCTGCTTCGTACCCTCTTCTGTCATATTCTCAGTGATTTTTATAAGCAGGTGCCTAGAATGACTGCAGATTTTACCTTGACCAGTATTTTCAGATTTGGAATTTACACATCATTTTCAGATACTATGAAAAGAGGTGTAATGGTGAAAAAAGAGTAAATATCTCTTTTTCATAACTACTTTTAAAAAGAAGTCTGAAAATAATGTGTTCCCCTTCTGTCCCCAGTGCCCATCCTCCTAGTTTGGGAGCACTTTCGTTTCTTAGTCTGGCCAATTTTTTAGTTTAAAGTCACAGTTAGCATTATGGTCGTTGAGTTTTGATACTTCCTGCAGTCGGTGTAATTGCCGCATTTTGAGCAGTTGGGAAGTTTCCCTGTTTCTCTGTGATTTTAGAGCATGAAAGTACTTTCCAGAGTTTTTTTGTCCCCTTTTATAACAATGTAGTGGCTCTTAACTAAGGTATCTTACTAGAATCACCTGCAGAGCTTTTTAAAAAATGATCTGTGTTTCCCCCAGCAACTGCGTTAGGGTTGATCTGGAGGACTCAGGCTTCAGTCCAACTCTGCATGGAAAATGTTATCGTACAGTCAGCTAAGTAGGAGCTACTATTACAGGATAAAATCATTTCTGCAAACAGTCTTTATCTAGGTTACACCCTCACAATCATGTGAATGTACCATTAAGAAGTTAAAATCATAGTATAAAATCTTTTATCATGTGGCAATTTGAATGTATCAGCTTTTACCTTTGTATTTATAGCCATGAGTGAGTATCTCAAAAAAGCTGTACACATTCCTCTGCCAATTTTCCTGTCTCCTTGTCCTAATATTTAATGATAAAGTCCCAGTGGTAGGAACCACAGAGAAAATGTCTAAGATGGTTTGTTTTCCACAGAAACAGATGCCTGAACTCCGTTTGGTCTTTATTAAAGATTCTTACAGCCTGAGAGCATGAAAAGCTGTTTATTCCAGGTCATCGTGCTGGCGACCACAGGTCTGAGAGTCCAGTCTAATACAAAAGATTTAGAAAACAAAACCAAAGATGTTGAGTATCAAGCTAACTTTGAATTAAACACACACAGATACTGGAATAAAGTTGTTCTAGTGTACTTACTTTGAGCTAATCCAGAGTTACTGCAATCTAGTCAATAAAAAAGGTTTTCGTGGTGTCTCTTAAACATCAGTGCTAACCCTATTGTAATGTGAATACCACTTGGGTAACAGATAAAGCATGTTAGGATTTAGCACTCTTACATTTTTGGCTCCAGTATTTGTAAGTATAATAAAATTATTTTTTCTGCAACCTCTCTCACATCTTAAAATTTACACCAAAATTCTCAAATGTAACTTCTGACATCTTTCTGTGTGCATAAGAAACTGGTTGTTCCACATACTAGAGGGAATAAAATTGATGATCAAAGAAATGATGAGCAAAAGCCACATAAACAGCCTGGCTAATAATTTGCAAAGTAGGTTGTGTTAGAAAATGTTCTCAGTAGCTCTGATGGATTGGCTCTGTTGACCTGAGGTAAAATCTGGTTGTGTTACCTTCAAGCATGAAAGGTCTATTATGCAAACAAGTTTGAATGAACCTGTTACGTATATAAATTGCTCTTATTTAAAAAATAATCATCTGAATTTGTTTCATTTCAGAAACTTGGAAGATTTGTCCCCTTATTTCATTCAATATATTTGTAAAATCTGCCATCAATATATATGTTGAAAGTTCTAGATGGGGATTTTGAAGAAATGGCATTGAGTTTATAGTCAGGCTTGAAGTACTACCAATGTCATCTAATAGCTAGTTGTGTGATTTTGGATACCTTTCCTGCCTTCTCTGAGCCCATGTTTCCTCTACCACTAAATGGGACTACTTTAGTACCTGCTTTGGTAGCGCATAGCATCAAAAAAAATAGAGGGCAGATTTCTCAAAGTGTGGTCCAAGGACCCCTCCTGAAACCCTTTCTGGTGACTACAAGGATCTCTCTTTTGCAAGGCCAAATTTTCTTAATAAACATGAACCAAAACACGTGGCAACAGATCGGATGCAGAAGCATGGGGAAAAAAACCCAGCTGTATTTTTTAAAGCCAGGTGTTAAAGAGGATTGCGAAATGTAAAACAGTGTTACCCTTAACACTTTAAAAACTGCATGTTGTACCCTGGCTGAATAAGTAGCTCAGCTGGTTGGAGCGTGGACCTGAAACACCAATGTTGTGGGTTCTGAGCCCCAGTGAGGACACATACAAGAATCAAATAATGAATGAATAAATAAGTGAAACAACAAATTGATCTCTCTCTTTACTCTCTCCCTTTTTCTAAGATATAAATAAATTTTTTAACTTAAAAGTACATATTTAGAAAAAATATATTAATATGTAATGGGTTTATTTTAAATAAAATTTTTAAAAAATTCTCACTTTTAATTTCTCACATGGTAATTGTTGGTAGACACAACCCACATAAAGAACAGCTGTTCCTAGTCAGTAATACCTTGATAGTGTAAATGGATTTTGAGACCAGAACTTTTTAGAACTGCTGATAAAAGGTAATGACTGAATAGTTCCTAGTAAGATGAGATTTATAAATTAAAAATTTATAGTTATATTGAGATAAAAACTATAAACTTGAAAAAAAGGTTTCAGAAACTACCAAATGTCATTCACAAGTGACAAAATGCTGGCAGAAACGAGTGCAGTCTGTACTTGGAAGAAGGGGGCAGCAGTGGATAAGTTTCCACTTCTATGGCTGTTATCCTGAGAGAAGGTCCCAGTTGGTGACTTGAGGGGATGACTAAAGCTGAGATAATAACCTATAATCTTACTTGCCTGAAGAAAAGAGGACAGTGAAGGGTGACCACACAAGCTGCCAAGTAAGCAGGAAAATCCTAGAAAGGATGAGTGAAAGAGCTAACTACTACATATAAAACTCAGCTCAAATCTCTTGCCAACCCGTCCTTATTTTTATACATGTGTTGAATAGCCTTCAAACAGCACACCTAACACTGAAAAATCTGAATCATACATAGGGAGGCAGAACTTGGAGTTTAAGTCCAGCCTAGTTAATTGTCTGCAAAAACATCAGTACTCCTTGGAAAAATATTACAGAATCTAAAATCTTTACTATAGTAATCAGAAAGTCTAGGATATTGTTCCAAATGACTACACATACGGAAAAACAGGAAATTACCACCCTACTTAGTGGACACCAAGAAAACCCAGAGGTTGGACTTAGCAGAGAAGGTTTAAAGCAGCTGCTACAACTGCCCATGGATGTAAAGCAAAATAAAGTGGCAATGTGTGAACAAGTAGAAAACCTCAGCAGAGAAGTAGAAACTTAACAAAGAATAAGATGGAAAATTTAACCTGAAAATACACAACCTGCAATTAAAAAATTCACCAAGTAGGCTAATAGATTAGAAATGGTGAAGTTCGTGAACTTGAAGATAGGTGGATAGAAATTATCTAAAGCAGAAGTATATGTGAGTTTTCTGTATAATCCTCAAAGTTCTGCTAGCATTAGGGGTTATTATTGCGCTCGGCTTCTTCCAAGGCCTGCACTCACCTCTGCCCTCTGCATAGGAACTGACTTCTAATTTGTAAATCAGTGCCATCTAAAAGAATACTTTTGAATTCGCTGTCCTTGAGTCATCCATTTGCTTTCCATTGTCAGAAAAAATATCTCTTCTCCCTGGCTAGCTGCTATCCTTATACTTCTGATTGCATTCCTTCTGGTTTCTAGAGGCCCCGCCCCTCTGGCCTGAAAGCTGTGTCCACTCTGCAGCATCTTCACTGCCTTGTCCTGTTTGCACCTACCCCTTACTGCTGCTGTCTAACCCCCCCTGCAGTCGGACACTCTGCTCTTGCTGTTTTCTCAAACTGTTTTTAGAGGTCACCAAAAATCTCCAGGTCGCACACTTAGGGGTGTTGTGATGGGCCTCATCCACGTGTTTCTTTGCAGCATTTTCCACCATTGACACCTCCTCTTGCCAAGGTTCTCAGCTTCCCTTCACCTCCCTATCTTCACTCAATGACTACATTTTCTTATTTCTCCTGTCCCTCCTGCTGCATCGTTTTTGTGTTGTTCAAGGGTTTATTCTTAGCTTTCCTTCCATTATTTTACTCAATAGCCTCACTCACTCCCGGTGATAACAGCCTTATCATTTCAGAGGACCCCCTCTCCCTCTCTAGCCCTGCTGTCTCTAGCACCCCAGATTAGCATATTTTCCCGGCATTGATCACTAAACACTTAAGCTCAGATGTCCTAGAGTGAACACCTTGAACTCAATGTGTCCAAAGTGAAACTTGTCTCTTATCAATCTAGTCTCTATGTCTCTTCTTCAGCATTCTGAGACCCTGCCTTTTTTAAAATATCACCACCTAGCACATGACACTGTGCAAATATGACCTGAAGGAATGAACAAATGCCTCCAGGTAACCAAGCTGGAATGCTGAGACTCATCTTTGACTTGGTCTTCCCTGTGGCTGACCACATCCAGTCTGCCTGCCAAGTCATGTCAGTTCTTCATCTGGTATGTCTTATATTTCTTCCTTCATTTGTACCATCACTTGGATATTGTAGCAGGCTCCTTGCTGGTCTTTATTTCTCCATGCCTTTACTAGACTGACCATTTGACTCAGAGGCCTAATGATGGTGATGATGATGATGATGATTGCTATTTATTGAACCCCTACTATCTACCCACTATTTCTAAGTGCTTATGTGCATCGTTTTACCAAATCTATATAACAACCTGTAAGGTAGATACTTAAACTACCCATATTTTATAAGTGAAACAAGCCCAGAGTGTTGTGTCTTGTGAAGACCACACAGCTAAGTGGCAGAGCTGGAATTTTAACCCAAGGTGTCTGATTCCAGAGGTTGAGCTTAACTACTACACTTCTCCCCCACAGAAAACATCTTCATCTAGTTCTCATTTCAGACGCCCCTGGAGTACCTTTCAGTTTTGCATTCAGCACCCTTTGTGAGCAAGCCAACCCCATCTCGTCACTCACTTTTGTCTTTTCTGTGCCAAACTGAATTCCTCCGTTATCTATATCTTCCTGTCCTTTGACTCATTCTGTTTTTTCTCCCTGCGATGCTATGTTCCCGTGGATTCATCTAAATCTAGTTCAAATGGCTTGTTTTCCCCTGGGTCACCTGTTGTTTATCTTCCCTCACATAACATGTTCTCCAAACTGCTCTGTGGCACTTTTCCCTTCATGTTGGAATTGCTGTTTTATCTCCCCTGTTAGCCTGTAATCTTGATTGCAGCATCTATGTAATTTTTTCCTGTATTCATGTTTTGTGTAATACATGCTTTCAGATATTTTTGTTATTTATTTTCTCTTCAGTAAGTTTTTCAATAAGTGAGTTTAACCGTTATTCATAGACCATTAACCACAAGATTTTTTAAATAGGTGGTTAGCTTTTTAGTGTTCCATTTTCATTTCATGTAGTCAATAGTCCATTGCATTAATGTGCCACACACACACACAAAGAAGAGGTGAAAATGTTTATGATCTGAGGGGGTTTTTTGGAGACAATTTGTAAGGCTAGTTTAAAGCGCTTCAATTTGATCCATTTTCATTGATTTTAAGGCACATTTTTCACATACTGAAATCTCCAATATAGAGTTTATTTTGTTTGTTTTTTTAGTCTCCCTATAAATTGGGTGTTTTAGAATCAGAGAAATGTGGTCAGTACAATAAGGAATCACTTTTCGAACAATATCCACAATTAGATTTTGTTTATATTCTTAGAGTTCAGCTCAAGTCTCTGTAGGTTTTGTTATCTATTTCTCATTTCATTGCAACTTAAAGGCTTTTAAAATGAGAATGTACAGGGTAAGATTTTTGTTTTTATTTTTTTAATTGGGGAAAATTATTTTTGAGTAAGGATTTTTAAAAGTAATGAATGTAAAATTAAGCAAGTTGCGGGATTCCTAAAGTATATTTCTATTTATACAAAACTTAAAACCATGCAAAACAGTACCATACCTTCTTAAGGGATATATACATATGCTGTCATATTGTGGCAATATGTAGGAGAGCCTTAAACACCAAGTTCAAGATGGCTGTCACCTTTGGAGGCAAGGCGGTTGGAGGCACAGAGTGAGGGGGAAATGCCCAGGGTCTCCACCTTGTTGATAGTGTTCACTTTCTGTGCTCAGGGGTGGGTGGGTGTTACATTGTTCCCTGTACCTTTCGGAAATAGAATTTTTAAAAATGAGGGGGAAAGGAATACATCTAGGTATGGATTTATCAAATAAAACTTCCATAAGAGGGCTTTTTCAAGTTTAAACAGTACAGCTCCCCCCATCCAAACTCCCTGCTTCCTAGATTCCCTACTAGAAGCAAACATTTTACTCCAAATGTTCCTGAGGTTTCCTGGAACGCCTTGGTGTGTAATCCAGACTGTTCCCCTGGCTCCTTCAGTCTGTGTGTCATGTTCCCTGGGAGGGAGAGGGAGGGGACATTTGAGTACTGGAATCTAGTGCCTGAGTCTGAATCCCTGCTCTGCCACTTACTAGCAGGGTGACCTTGAGTAATTAACTCTGTGCTGATGCAGTTTCTTCATTTGTAAGATTCACTGAGTATTCCCTTTCTCATGGGGTTGTACTGCAAATTAAATGAGTTTTTAAATGAAAATTGCTTAACCATAGGAAGCCCTATACAGTGTTAGCTATTTTTATTTTATTATCAATCACTCAGCTGTCTGCTGCCAAAGCTAGTGCCAGTGTCCAGCCTGCTAACCCCACACTCTAATCACTGCCTTCCTTACCCCTTGGTCTCTCTGGCAAATAAGGAAACTTCATTCTCTTTTTAGGATCTGCTTTTTAAGAAGAGGTCTCTGACGCCACAGTGACACACTCTGTACCAAAGCACGAGGGTTCTCTGCAGTCTGCACAGTTGGGGTGGGGAAGGTGGTGAGGCACAGCCTCCCAGCTCTCGGGAACCACAGAACTCCCGAGTGTCCTTGTACTCACACTAGACTTCTCTGCCAGAGTGCTTTTGCATGTTCCTCCTCATGCATGATTTTTGCCGCTGAGGCCAGTGCACCTGTCCTACATTCTACTTCCTGCAAGACCCTCCACATTCATTATGTGTCTGAACCCAGTTTAGATCAGGGTTTAGGTTCTTTGCCATATGGCTCCCAGGCCCCGTGGAAATCAGGGGATGTGGCTTGATGTCTGGTTTAGGGGCTCCTGACCCTACTGTGACTGGTAAATTTCCCAAACATTGTATGATAAGAGGCCAGTGTCCCCTAAGCACACAGGATCACTAAGGAGCAGTGACATCTCTAGCCTAGTCAGGACACACTGTTATGTTATTAACATTTATAGCTAGCATTGGGATAGCCATTTCAATTACAAGGTGCTTTTTGTCCTGGTTGGTGTAGTTCAGTGGATTGAGTGCAGGCTGCAAACCGAATGGTCACCATTTCGATACTGGTCAGGGCACATGCCTGGGTTGTGGACCAGGTCCCTAGTGGGGGACTCATGAGAGGCAACCACACACTGATATTTCTCTCCCTCCTTTTCTTCCCCTTTCTCTTAAGTATAAATAAATAAAATCTTTAAAAAATATTTAAAAAACATTACAAGGTGCTTGTCACCTAACTTATTTAGCTCTAAGTTAAGGATCAATATTTCATTCCCATTTCTCCAGTGAAGAAACAGGACTAAAAACTGTGTGGTTGCATGGATTTAAAAAAAAAAAAGGACAGGCCATCCTTTTGCTGCTGTGTCACTCATACCAAGCTATGTTCTTACCAGATGGGAAAAATGCCATAAATATTTACAGTTTCAGCAGAGTTGGTATCAACTGTCATATCAGGTAGATTTAAGCTTAGCTAGGTTTGAGGTGAAATTAATAGTATAGAAAATTGTCGATCCCTGTGTTGTACACCTGAAATGATACAAAGTAATACTGAATATAAAAAATTGAAAATAAAATTTTAAAAAATTGTTGAATAATTTCATTTAAATTTAGGTCTTTTTGTACTCTGGAGGTTTGTGTGAACTATAGCCAATTTTGTAAAAGGAAAAAATCTTCATATTTCCTTTCATTCAGAGCCACAATGGACACAGCTAGCCATAGCCTTGCCCTTCTGCAGCAGCTGAACATGCAACGGGAATTTGGTTTTCTGTGTGACTGCACAGTTGCTATTGGAGATGTTTACTTCAAAGCCCACAGAGCAGTGCTTGCTGCTTTTTCTAACTACTTTAAGATGATATTTATTCATCAAACAAGGTAAGGATGTGCTTTTGTAAATCAGAAGAGTTTCAATATTATGGTTTATCTAAACTTTATTATAACATCATTTGGAAAAATTATTTGTTATGGAGTCACCTTAAGAAAAAATTGTAGTAATATTAGTAATATTATATACTTAAATATTAGTAATTATATGCATTGTGAAGGATCCATAAGAATAAAAACAGTAATAGTTCAAGTTTATTGAAGGCTTATCTCGTACCTGAGCACTAAGTATTTACCTGATGTAAATTCTACTGTTGTCCATACTATTTTAGAGAAAAGGAAATCGAGACCCAGTTATTACATCACTTGCCTATCCAGGATTATACAGCTAATAAGTTAGACTCAAAAGTAGATCTGGGCTCTTAAAGTTCTATGCTCTTGATCACTAAGTTATTGATTTCTATTCCAGAATACTTTCATAGCAAGGTTTCAGTGTCATAATTCTACCCATCTTATATTTCATATTACAGTTGAAAGGTCATTGTTTCAAATATTTTTTCAAAAAGTTTTTGAATGTATGTTACCCCAGAATGGTAGGTATGTAGGGGGAGGGCTGGGGAGTGGTATTCAGATTCTGAGCTCTTGCTAAAGAATAACTTCAATCCATCCTAGATTGAAAGTGATAGAATACTATATTTTTTTAAAGGACCTTACATGAAATACTGAGGATTCCAGCCTTAATTATACATTTTTAAAATCGTTCATTCATTTAACTATTTTTTTAAGATTTTATTTATTTATTTTTAGAGAGAGTGGAAAGGAGGGAGAAAGAGATGGAGAGAAACAGTGTGTGATTGCCTCTCGCACGCATGCACTGGGGACCTGGCCTGCAACCCAGGCATGTACGCTGATGGGGAGTCAAACTGGCGATTCTTGTGCTCGTAAGGCCAGCACTCAATCCACTGAGTCACACCAGCCAGGGCTCAACTATTGATTGAACACTTACATATCAGGCACTGTACTAGACCCCAGTAACAGATTAGTTATACTCCCTGCCCTCAAGAAATTTGTAGTCTAATAGAGAGATAATGCGCATCAAGAAAATAATGGCAGTGTACTTGATCTCTCTGTGCCCCAGTTTCCTTCTCTGTAAAACATGAGAATAGTATATCCACCCATGGTATTAAGAAGATTAAATGGATTAATAATATTCAAATGCATAGAATAGCAGTTTTGTGCCGTTAACTGCCTTTAGTAATAATTAGTGTGATAAGGCTTGGCTGGTGTAGCTCAGTGGATTGAGCGCAGACTGCAGACCAAAGCGTTGCCAGTTCGATTCCCAGTCAGGGCACATGCCTGAGTTGTGGGCCAGGTCCCCAGTATGGGGCAACCACACATTGATATTTCTCTCCCTCTCTTTCTCTTTCCCTTCCTCCTTCTCTAAAAATAAATAAATACAAATCTTTAAACAATAATACTTAGTGTGATAGCATTGCACAAGGTACAGTGAAGTGTCAGCAGCCTTATTTTGAGAAGGCTGGAACAGGTATTCCAGAGGTCCTGGATCCTGAAGGATCAGGAGTTGGTTTTCAGATGTTGAAGAATAATGCAAGAAAGCTCACTGAAGGCAGATGAAAACGTGCATGGAAACATGCAGATACGAACCAGGCCAGATGAGAACGATTGGCATGTGTGGCACAAAGTGGAGAGGACAGAGTGGGTGTCAGGTAATGGGTGGCCTTTTCTGCCAGGTCAGAGTTTCCTCTCTGACCTGTGTCAGCGTAGAAACTGGAAACACTGCCTTCACATCAGTCTTGTGTGAGAGCTATGAGCTGGTTCAGTGCCTGTTGTGGACTGGGCACCATGCTAAATCCCATAAATACAAAGGTGGCAACCTGCCGTGCAGTATCAGTTGAGCAACTGAAAATCCTTAGTTAACAGAACTCTGTGCTGATATAAAAAAACACCTGCCACCGTGGAAGTAGGTGGGTCAGAGCTAAGAGTGAAGCCCAAGAGAGAATCCCAAGATAACGGGACTCAAGAAATGGGTTGTCTGCATACTGACCCTCGGTGCTTTCTGACGCATTCACACAGCTTCTGCCGCAGGGACGTCCGCTGACTGATTGCAGTGTTCCCTGACATCCAGTGCTTCCTTCAGATTGTCTTTATCCCAAACTTTCAGGGTGGTTCCTGGTTTCTTGTTCCTCAGTCATTTCCATCTATTATCAGATTTCGAGATCCATGCATAAAAAATGGGCTTGGGACTTATTTTAAAGCTTTTCAACATCATCCCTGTATTCATTTGTGATTTGAACAGTAGATATGTTAATATTGTTTGGAAGACAAAATAAGGTTAATGTAATTTAAATTCTAAATATTACCAATTTCAATACACTCTTTTAAATTTTAATGTTTATTGTGATAAAATATACATAATATAAAATTTGTCATTTTAACCACTTTTAATTGTATAATTTATTGGTATTAATTACATTCACACTGTGTATAATCATCACCACTATTTATTTCTAAAACTTTTCATCACCTAGAAAGTGTACCTATTAAGTAATAACTCCTCACCACCACCACCACCACTCCAATAAGCTCCCAGTAACCTCTAAACTACTTTCTATCTCTATGAATTTGTCCATTCCAGACATTTCTCTTTTTAAAATCATTTTCATTAATATTCAAATACAGTTGTTTCCATTTTCCCACCACCACTTGTCCCTGCCCCTGTCCTTTATACACATTCTTTGACGACCCTTCCCCTTCTTTCCGCTATTATTTCCCTCCCCCGCTCCCCTCTGGCTACTGTTAGTTTGTTCTTCAGTGTCTGTGGTTCTGTTTTGCTCGCTTGTTTGTTTTGTTATTTTTTATAAGTGGCACACAAAACTTGTCCTCTTGTGTCTGACTTATTTCATTTAGCATAATGTTGTTAAGGTTCATTCATATGATAGCATGTATGAGAACTTCATTCTGTTTTGTGGCTGAATAATACTCCATTGTATGTATATGCCATGTTGTGTTTATCTGTCCATCTGTGGATGGACACTTGGGGTGTTCCTCCCTTTGGCTAATATGAATAATGCTGTACTGAAATTGGTGTATGGGTATTTGTTTGAGTCTCTGGTTTTGGTTCTTTTGGCTGTATACTCAGTAGATTGTTAAGTTCCATAAGAGCAGGGTGCCTATTTTATTCATAATTTTTCTACCCCCTGGCAGCTAGTATCACTTAGCAATCACTACATAACTGTTGAACAAATGAGAATATCTGTTTCCTAACTTTAGATGTAGATCAGATACATGAGGACGTGTTGCTGAGCCATAAAACTAGTATACAGTGAAAGTTGAAGCTTTTGTTTCTGTGTTTCATCAAAGCAGATTACTACGTTTGAACTTCTTAGGAAAATTTTGCTTTAGCCTGAGACTATATACTGTTAACTAAAAGGCCAACTAGGTTGTTTGATTTTGTGTGGGTCTATTTTTTGTTTTTAACAGTGAATGCATAAAAATACAACCAACTGACATCCAACCTGACATATTCAGCTATTTGTTGCACATTATGTACACGGGGAAAGGGCCAAAACAGATTGTGGATCACAGCCGTCTGGAGGAAGGGATTCGATTTCTTCACGCCGACTACCTTTCTCACATTGCAACAGAAATGAATCAAGTGTTCTCACCAGAGGCCGTGCAGTCCTCAAATTTGTATGGCATTCAGATCTCAACAACCCACAAAGCAGCTGTCAAACAAGGGCTGGAGGTCAAAGAAGCTCCTTCCAATAACAGTGTAAACAGAGCTGCTGTCCAGGGTGAACACCCACAGTTACAGCTTTCTCTTGCTATCGGGCTGGATGATGGCACTGCTGACCAGCAGAGGGCCCATCCTGCTGCCCAGGCCTTGGAGGAACACCAGAAGCCCCCGGTGTCCATCAAGCAGGAAAGATGTGACCCAGAATCTGTGATCCCCCAGGGCCATTCCTCATCCTCATCAGAGATGACAGGCCCCACTTTCACTGAAAGTAGTATCAAAATTCACTTATGCCATTACTGTGGAGAACGTTTTGATTCCCGTGGTAACCTAAGGCAACATCTCCATACCCATGTGTCTGGATCCCTGCCATTTGGTGTCCCTGCTTCCATTCTGGAAAGTAATGACCTTGGTGAAGTGCATCCACTTAATGAAAATAGCGGGGCTCTTGAATGCCGCAGCAGGCTGAGCTCCTTCATTGTCAAGGAGAATGAGCAGCAGCCTGACCACTCAAACCGTGGGACCACGGAGCCTCTGCAGATCAGTCAAGTGTCTTTGATCTCCAAAGACACAGAGCCAGTAGAATTAAACTGTAATTTTTCTTTTTCAAGGAAAAGAAAAATCAGCTGTACCATCTGTGGTCATAAATTTCTCCGAAAGAGCCAATTGCTGGAACACATGTATTCACACAAAGGTAAATCTTTCAGACATAACCGATGCCAAAGGTTTGGAAATGCGTTAGCCCAGAGATTCCAGCCATGTTGTGATGGCTGGTCGGATGTCCCGCTGAAAAGTTCCCGCTCGTCACAGGAGCAGTTAGACTCATCTTGTGCCTTAGATTCCGAGCTCACACCAGAAAACTCGGACACTATCCTAGTGGAGTAGCAGTTTCTCTTTCAGAATTTTCGTATCCATTCTGACAAATTCATATGTTTTTTTATTCATAAATTATTTTCCTCCTCAAGTTCTACTGCGTTCTTTCCTTTATCATTTATCCATAGTTTTAATGTTGTATTTATTAGGTCTCCTTATTGTGAGATATTAGTTCATGGCTATTAAAATAAATTTTAGTTAGGGCTGTGAACTTTTCATAAATTAATTCACAACTTAGGAATCAGAAATCAATGTAATAATATGGATCTTTAGAGTCAATTGTTGTTTACAGAATTTTTAAGTTATTCCAGGTTGTAGAATCAGTAAAATCAAATTAATAGGAAGTAAATGAACTATTTTTTAAAGAATATTTTGGACTGTCACTTTTGACTGATTTTTGCAGGAATAAGCTTGTATGAGGATTATGTAAACATTTTCTGCCATATAGGAAATTAGTAGTTATTTTAATGCATAACTGTATTGTAATATATAAAATTTTGTTTTAAGCTTAGCTGTACCAAATCATGAGTAGTTTTAAAATTATGTTTTACTTAACTAGCTCTACAACATCTTACATAGCATTTATTTATCTTTTGACATTGTGAGCACACCTCATTTTTAATAAAACATATGTTAGTTAAAAGGAGAGAAAAGGAGAAGAGTCAGACATAACAGCCCTAAAGAGAGTTACCTTTAGGTACGTGCACAAAGGTGAGCACACAGGGACAGAGGTTCAGACAGGTCTGCGATGACTGGACCCCCCAGTGCTGTCACCTTAATGTAATGAGTTTTCTAAAAGACCTTAAGAACAATTTCAGGTTCTTTTTCCCTTTTATGACCGGAAGGTTACGTGGGTTTAAAAAGGAAAATGTTAAAATACATATTATCTTTATACCCTCAGTGTCAGAGGATTTCTAGGCTGCCTCAGTTAAAATTAATCTTCTAACAATCATGTGTAAAAAGTTTTTCAGTGACAGTCTTCACTTTTTTTGGTCATAAAACAAGTGGAGTAGATAGAGCCAATGTCCTAGAACTCTGTTTGAAATCTATGATAGATTTTTCTCTATGAATAAACTTTTAACTCCCTTTTATAGTGGTGGAACTTATAAAACTAAAACCCCGGAAGAATTGAAATGGATGCACTCAGCGGTAGATTCTCCTGCTTTATGCAGCTGGGAAAGAGCTGGTCAAACCTCATCACAAAGGATAGGTCTAAATTGTTTCTGAGATGTTTAAGTATCTAATACTAGGTAGTCAAGAATAATAAAAGAGAGAGGCTTCGGAACAGCCTCATCTTTTTTGCATGCTGTCTGTTAAATACTAAGCCTCACAGACATTTTAATAACTAGGATGAATTTGGTTTGCGTGGCTTGGAAAAACGCTTTCAGCTCCTTCCTGACTGCACACTCCGAGGACATTTCCTGACAACTCCAGAGTTCTCTGACAACAGGAGAGCTCAGTGAGGAGGGAGCGCAAAGAGTGATCCGCTCGTTCTAAGGGTGCAGAGGTTTTCTCTGGGTAGGTCGAGGTTAGCTGAATTATGAAGTGGTCAGTGTTTCTTGAGGGTTGGATGAAGAAAACCACTGGGCATTCATTGTCTAAAGCAGTGGAGTTTCTACCTTAGACAAGTGAGTCAAGCCTCCTGGGGTCAAGACTGATTCCTGCTGAGAGCAAACTCTAGCGATGGCTGCAGGGTTGACTGTGGGAGTGGTTAAAATAACTGTTGCTCTTCGGGGTCAGAACTTCCTCTAATCTTAAACTTAAACCATGTAAGCAATTATTCTAACTCACACTGCCCTCAAATATTTCATCTCAGGATGAGCGCAAACAGTGACATTGATTTGCATGTATTTTAGGCTTTTCAAGTTATGTGCCCTAGCCATCTTCAAATAAAATTTTACTTTTCTCATTTTTATTATGTCTCTTAATTTTTCTGACTTTCCTCTATTTTTTACCACTTTCTCAGTCATTGGTCCTTGACACAAGAAGTTTGTAGCTAAAGGGTGTGATTATGGGTACATAGGAGTTGTGGGGTAGGGCAGGGGTTCGGGGCCGGGTCTGGGTAAATGGTAGGAGTTTGCCTGTGGCTAGTTAGCCACGACTGATAACGTTAATTTATTTATTTTTTTTAAGATTTCATTTATTTATTTTTAGAGAGGGAAGGGAAGGAGAGAGAGAGACAGAGAGAGAAACATCAATGTGCAGTTGCTGGGAGACATGGCCTGCAACCTAGGCATGTGCCCTGACTGGGAATTGAACCTGCTATGCCTGGTTCGCAGCCCGCGCTCAATCCACTGAGCTACATCAGCCAGGGCAGATAACGTTAATTTAAAGCAGAAATATATCTACATTTGTTGGGTGTTGATAAAATAGTGGTTAACTGTACTTTTAGTCTTGTTTTTAATATTAGGAATTCAAAACAAATGTTCTTTCCTTAGTCTTCATGATATTCTCTCTGTTTTAGGAAGTGGCAAAATGTTAACTCCATTTTATATCAATATAAAAAAATCCCCAAAGCTGGGTTCTGGAGAACCAGTGAATAGTGGTGTAGGGACTGACCCATTTTATTTTTTTCCACTCATTCAGCAGGCATATTTGAAAAATAACTGTGATGACTAACACTGTGCCCTAAGTATATATTTTTTAAGATATGCTTTTTTTACTAAATCTGCTCTGTATAAAAAATGTTCTTTCAGCTTAACTCTTTAGTTTTGACTACTCATCTGCTTTTAAAATGGAGCTAATTACCTTAGCCATACAGAATGGTTTGCATAATTATTACCAAACTCTACAAACTGGAAATGCTATGTGCACCTTAATCAGTGTATCAGGCAAATACTACACAGACGTTTCCCCCTTGGATTAGCTTGGAACTTTCCCTTCTTTGCGTATCCTCCATGTACTTGTTTCCTGGAGAAAAACAGACGATTTCAGTATTTGTCTTTATTAGCATATCAGTATCTGATCAGTTCAGTCCGCCTTATAAGAAAACCAAAACGTCATGATTTGTATTTATCTCTTGAGATTATTATTTCTTGGTCTGATTTTCTGACTTCCCATTTGTAAAGTGGGTATAAGCAATCCCTACCTCACAGGGGTGTTGTGAGGATTTGTATTAAAATTGTGCTAAGCTTTTAGTGTTATTGGTAAAAATCAATCATATAAAGAAAACTATATGTTCCCCCAGAATGGGGGAAGGAGCAAGCAGGTAGACATTTCTGTTTGGACAGAAGCTAGAAGGCAGGAAATCTTGTGCAGTGCCACCATGAGCACCTCCAGCTGTATTAGTGCCATTGGAATAATAAATTTGATTATGGTGGTGAAAAAAAAACTATATGTATTCTATAGCTAAATGTATTAACTTCAGTATTCCAACCCAGAAGCAGTCATATACTATTTAATACTCGATTAATTGATAAAATTCTTATTTTTTACAAATACTCTAGGAAAAACTGTGTTGACAGAATTCTTATTCTACTATAGTTTAATTATTAGACTTTTTCTTTAGACTTCACCATTAGTTCTTTTGCATTTTGGGGAATAAAACCTTTCCAATTTCAGCTTTACTGAAAGTTCTTCCAAATGTATTCTTTACACCTAGGAAAAGGAAGAAAAGCAATGGTAGAAATATTTTTATTTCTTTGATGTAGGTCATCTAAAAAGTAGATGGGGAAAAGAAATGGAGTGGGGATTATAACATAGTAATTAATTATGTTCTGTTTAAATAGTAATGGAAAGGCTTCATTTAAAACTGAAGGAAATACATATTAATCATGGAAAAAGAACCTGAAAAAATGTGTAATGTTTATTTGCACAGGCACATTCTTGATGTTGTAACTCAAATCGTTGATAAATACTGATTTTCTGTAGTGATTGAGGTAAGTATAGGCCAAATGAGAAGTTTTCATAATGTATCTGTGACTTTGTATGTTTTAAACTAAATGTATCTCTATGGAATTTTATTATAATTAATTTTTAGATTCCTAGAGTGAAATCTGTAAATGATTACTCGGCTGTAGTTCTGTGCTTGTGTGGTTGGACGTTTTGAAAACTGGTGCCATTACACAGCCTCAAACCTGGACGTCTTAAATACAAGGAATCACACACTGTGACTTTTGTCTTCGAGACCTTGAAGAATCCATTGTGCTTCTGTATGTATCCTTGCTGCACTTGATGACTTAGTAGATGTTGCTCCAGTGCAATAGACACAAACTATCATCAACTCTTCTCTTTTGTGCCAAATAAAATCATTTAGTCAGATTAGATTACATATTGACTTAAAATACTTTCAAAGAAACTTGGATTTCAAAAACTTGTACAGTAAAAAGGCCCACTGAAGAAATCTTCAAACTACAAGTAACACATAGCAAAATGTAGGAGACTGAAATCAGTTGTATGGTTAAACTCTTTCACCTAATGTACTGTGAATTTGCTTCAGAAACATTCTTTTAGAAAGTTTTGTATGCAATGAAAATAGTGGATTTCATGTATTTTATCATGACAAATAAATTAATGCGATTTGACCATAAGAATTTTATTAGCTCAGCTTATAGAATGTGTTCTTACTTTACAGTAGTGTTTGCCAAACGCCTGCCTAGTGTCGAGGTAAGTAATCTCTGTGTCAGGTAACGTGGGATGTGCAAGGTACTAGTGAGCCCAGTTCTTATCAACCACAGTCCAACTACCATCTCTGGAAAGAAAGGTAGTATCTAGTCATTTCCCAGAAGTTTCTTGCTTTGCTTTTTTCCCCTCCCCTACTCCCTGCTGTTTCTCCTCTGGTAACATAATCTGCAACAGTGTTTCTCAACCAGGATGTGTTAGGGTTCTCCAGAGACACAACGGGACAGGATGGGAGTGAGTGCACGTGTATGCATGTGTATACTCCATGGTCAAGTTAACACAAATCTTAACCATCACAAGGGTGGTCCCCCTCACCATGGGGACATCTGGCAGTGTGGAGGTTTTTGGTTGTCAGACTGGGTGGGGGTGAGGGCAAGGTTGCTACTGGCACTTTGTGGGTAGAGGCCAAGTTTGCTGATAAACATCTCACAATGCAGAGGATAAGCCCCCACAACAAAGAGTTGCCTGGCCCAAAATGTCAGTAGTGCTGCGGCTGACTAATCCTGATCTAAAAGCTTAAAATAAGTTCTATGATGGTTGCCAAGAGAAATTCTGGGATTTCTGTCTCATTTATCTTTGAAGTTAATACAGTTCTTACTGCGTATGAGACTTATTAGATCAGAATTAAATTCTGTTAATATTATCCTTTATCTCAGCCTTTAAAACATTTTTTAAAGTGTGACTACTAAAGATCAAGGATGTATCAAGAAACAAGACAGCTTTAAAAAATATGTTTGTTGATTTTAGAGAGAGAAACATCAATTGATTGCCTCCCATACATGCCCCAACTGGGGATTGAATCCGCTACCTAGGTATATGCCCTGACCAAGAATCAAACCCCCAACCTTTTGGTGTACAGGATGACACTCCAACCAACTGAGCCACATGGGCCAGGGCAGGACAGCTTTAAATATATTCTGTAATGTTTGAATTAAACAGTTGTGTCTCTAACAAAGTCTCTGTGAAATTAAAATATGATTGTAGGTTGTAATTTGTGTAAATTTTTAATCTGGCCAAAAGGTGGCACTAATGTACTTTTTAAGAATCTGTTTTACCTTATGTTCAAATTTGGCATCACTATTTCACTCACTATTTATTTAGTACGCAGCTACGTCTGGATCTTGCTGTACTTCGTAGAGTCCGACTGATGAGGGTTTTCCTAGAATTCCATGATATCTTAGATGCTACAATATCTTGACACTCCTCTTTGATTGAGATGCAGCAGATACCTTTTTAAAAATACCACATTTATTGTGACTGCTATATTGAGCATTTCTGAAGATTCTTGTGAGCCTTTAACAGTTAGACCTTGGAATTCTAGTCCCAATCACATCTGCTTTTCTAATCAGGCATCAGACTCAGTTTTTAGTGCTGTACCTAATCAAGAAGAAATCCAGGGACATTCAAGTAAATAAATACTCCCTTGTTTCTTGGCTTCCTTTCCTTTCCTTTCCTTTCCTTTCCTTTCCTT